>CAUYON010033404.1:0-21230 GCA_963573935.1 Arctocebus calabarensis | reverse complement strand
TGGGACTACAGGCACCCGCCACAACACCCGGCCATTTTTTGGTTGCAGCCGTCATTGTTCTTTGACGGCCTGGGCTGGATTCGAACCCGCCAGCTTAGGTGTACGTGGCTGGTGCCTTAGCCCTTTGAGCCACAAGCTCTGAGCCTGCTCCTTGGAACTTCAATCAACACTAGAAATGGCTATTTGATTTTTGTAAAGTTAAAAGCCCAAAAAGGCTGAGCTTCAGTTTTTGCATGCATAAAATGATGAGATGAACCAGACAGACAAATTTAAAGTCCCTTTCAACTCACACGATGGGGTTTTCTTTTTTTTTTTTTTTTTCACTATTCACAGAACAATTTATTGACCTACCTCACCGTGATGGGGGTTTTCTTATTCAAGGGTCGCAAAGTATGGCCCATTAGCCAAATCCAACCTACTATTGCTAGAAAACTAATTTTTCAGTAGTTGGAAAAATATCCTAAAGAATAATATTTAGAGGCTGGGCATGGTGGCTCATGCCTGTAATCCTAGCACTCTGGGAGGCCTAGGCAGGTAGATTACCCTGAGCTCACAGGTTCAAGACCAGCCTGAGCCAAAGTGAGACCTCCATCTCTAAAAAAAAATAGCTGGGCATTGTAGTAAGCACCTGTAGTCCCAGCTGCTTGGGAGGCTGAGGAAAGAGAATCGCTTGAGCCCAAGAGTTGGAGGTTGCTGGGAGCTATGATACCATGGCACTCTACCAAGGGTAACAAAGTGAGATTCTGTCAAAAAAAAAATAATAACATTTAAAGACACATAAAAGTCATAAGAAAGTCAAATTTGAGTGTCCATAATTAAAGTCTTATTGAAAAACATCCATGCTTATTCATATATTGTCTATGGCTGCTTTCATGCCGCAAGTAGTTGCAACAGAGACCATATGGACCCACAAAGTCTAAAATATTTACTATTGGCCCATTACAGGAAAGGTTTGCCGACCCCTGCTCTAAACAGCAAAGCTTGCTAGTTATTTTTGTCTCAGTTATGTCTACTTAAAAACAAGAAAGTATTTGGTGCTTATTTATAAGGTTAGATTAGGCCACAGTTGATTTGTGTTCATGTACAACTTCCAAAAGGGAAAGTTTAAGGAAAGTTCATTAGTTTCAATAATGGTATTTGGTTGGCATACTTGGAGTCATTGACCATCAATGAAGAAAAAATTATTCATGCTGACAGTTAAGATCTACTAAAATGTAGTCTTTACCCCAAAATAATTAACTTAAATGTGCCTACAATGGCAAGGCATGTGAACATAAAGAGTTCCAGACACAAGAGAGAGTCTACTTTTCACAGTACAGCAGCAATCCTGTTGGGCGGTATCAGCCTTAGTATCAGATGATAGGGAATGGTGAGGACTGTAATGAACTGGGAGTATATGCCCTAGAGAGAAGGGCAGGTATTGCTTAGTACTAGATAATTGTTGTCATGTAGTAATGCAGGTGATCTGATTTGCCAATGATTTTCTTTATTTACTTTTATTGATTGATTTATTTACTTATTTATTTTGAAACAAGGTCTCATTCTGTTGTCCAGGTTAGAGTGGAATGGTATCATTATAGCTCACTGCAACCTTAAACTCCTGAATTCAAGCTATCCTCTTGCCTCAGTCAGCTTCCCAAAGTGCTAGGATTACAGGCATAGCCACTGAGCCCAGCCTGCAGATAATTTTAAAGGGAAAATAGGAATATAGAATTTTAAACAAAAGCCTTAGATTTATTTTTAATTTCAGGTTAATGTGAGGGTACAAGCAAGTAGGTTACAATGTTTGCATTTGTTAGGTAGAGTCCCTCTTGTAGTTGTGTCCTGCACCCAAGAGGTGTGCCATATCCCCATACATTGTGCCCATTAAGTGGAAGCACACCAATCCTCCTCCCTCCTGCCCTTTCCCCCTTCCCTCAGTCCTCCTCTTCCCCAAACTCCTAGATTTTTAAAAGTTGACAACTACTTCACAAAAATGTTATAGCATCATGTGGATCAAATGGCAATGAGCCAAACATCACCCATGTGCAGGCTGAAATCAGGTGCTCAGTTACCAGTTTATGACCTCTTCTTCCCCTCCCAGCCCTGTGCCTGAAGCACAGCCAACTGCCCATTGAGCTTAATCACATCCCAGTTCTCCCTCCTCCATGCAGCTACTCAGCCTGTGTACTGTGTCACTAATGACCTCCAATCCCCAAATCTACTTGTTGGAAATCTCTCTAATATCTAGCAACCAAAAGAAAGAAAAACAGGATGACATGATGTATATGTAACAGGAGCTTGGGCAGAACGATCAAATTAATAAAAGCCCATAATGCAATATGCTGAAATGTTAGCCTATGGGTGATAAAATTAGAAATTTTACTTCATTCTGAACACTTTTACGTAAGTTCCACTTTTTATGAGAACAGATAGGCATCTAAAAATAGATAAACTGGCCATGCTCAGTGACTCATGCCTATAATCCCAGCACTTGGGAGGCCAAGGCAGGTGGATTGCCTGACTCACAGGTTCGAGATCAGCCTGAGCCAGAGCAAGATCTCATCTCTAAAAATAGCCAGGTGTGTGGTGAGCACCTGTAGTCCCAGCTACTTGGGAGGTTGAGGCAAGAGAATCACTTAATCCCAAGAGTTTGAGGTTGCTGTGAGCTGTGACAGCACACTCACTGCCTCCAATGGTGACAAAGTAAGACTCTGTCTCAAAAAAATAAAATAAAAATAGATAAAGTATTTTATTTTAAAGAAAGGACTCCCTATTTCTCAAGGCCCATTTCAAATACCATTTCCTATAAGGTAATGGTCAGCAGATGTTTTCTGTAAAGAGCCAAATAATCAAATAAGTATTTTCGGCTTTGTTGACCACACTGTCTCTGCTGTAGCTGCTCAGCTCTGCTGTTGTAGTGAAAGCAGCCTTCATTTACAAAATGTAAATGAAGAGGCTTAGCTGTGATCCGATAAGACTTTTTTTTTTTGAGACAGAGCCTCAAGCTGTCACCCTGGATAGAGTGCCTTGGCATTACAGGTCTTAGCAACCTCCAATTCCTGGGCTCAAGCGAGTCTCCTGCCTCCGCCTCCCAAGTAGCTGGTACTACAGACGCCTGCCAAAATGCCCGGCCATTTTTTTTTTTTCTTTGCAGCCGTCATTGTTGTTTGGAGGGCCGGGCTGGATTCGAACCCACCAGCTCAGGTGTACAGGGCTGGCGCCTTAGCCCGTTGAGCCACTGGCGCCGAGCCCCAATAAGACTTTATTTACAAAAAAAACAAGCCGGCTCGTGCCTGTGGCTCAACAGGCTAAGGCGCCAGCCCTGTACACCTGAGCTGGTCAGTTTGAATCCAGCCCGGGCCCGCCAAACAACAATGATGGCTGCAACCAAAAAATGGCCGGGCATTGTGGCGGGCGCCTATAGTCCCAGCTACTTGGGAGGCAGAGGCAGGAGACTGGCTTGAGCCCAGGAATTGGAGGTTGCTGTGAGCTGTGATGCCACCTCACTCTATCCAGGGTGTCAGCTTGAGGCTCTGTCTCAAAAAACAAAAGCAAACAAACAAACAAAAAAAACAAGCAATGGGCTGGATCTGGCTCCCTGGCCACAATTTGTGACTTTTGCTCTCTGGTGTTTGCCTGGCTCCCTCCAATCCTTTAAAACCTCTTCTTCCCATGGACCCCCACAACTCATTATTTTCTTCCCTCCCTTCAGTCTTCATTTTATAATGCCTTGTACACTAGTATCCCATCTGTTTCTCTTTTATCCTTTGCAGGGTCCCCATTTCCTCCCCTAGCAACAAGGCTGTGAGTATCTAAAAGCTACAAACAGTGGTGCCTACTGTAGTACTTTAGCCATAATCACTAAGAGAGTCCAGCAGGGACGGAGTGAAATTGGTGACCAAAGAACACAGGCTTTGCAGTCAGAAAGTCCTGAGTTGACTTGTTGTTTCAACTATTGCTCAGTGTTGTGTACTTGAAAACTCACCTGCCCTTCCCATGCCTCTGTTTCTTCACTGGGAAAAGGGAATAGTAACCCCTCCTCTTTGGGTGACATGAGGATTCAGGGAAAGAAAAGAACATATATTAAATTCTTAGCATGGTTCTGGCTTCTGATAATGCTTAAAAATGATGGCTATTGTTTTTGTTATTGTTTTTCAGATAACTTGTTGTATTGCTCTAAATACTTGGGTCTGTTGTTCTTCCAGACTCTGGTTAACCAGCTATCCATCAGAGAAGTTTCCAGTCAGCATTCTGCAGAATGGTATCAAAATGACCAATGAGCCCCCTAAAGGGCTCCGGGCCAATCTTTTGCGTTCTTACCTAAATGACCCCATCTCGGACCCCATGTTCTTCCAAAGCTGTACAAAAGTAGTGATATGGCAAAAGCTATTGTTTGGACTTTGCTTCTTCCATGCCATTGTTCAAGAGAGGAGAAACTTTGGGCCTTTGGGTAAGCAATGACAGAGCATAGTGCTTGGATGACGGTGCTTGGGTTTCCTGGGGAAGGATCATGGACAGGTGCCAGTGTCTTCATAGGTGTGTGTCCAAGTGGCACTCAAGAGTAAAATACAGTATAAGTATATTCCATACAATATATAGGACATACTTTTACTGAATATGATTTATTACTTTAGTGAAATTAAAATTTCAGTGAATGTCCTGTATTTATGTTTACTAAATCTGGCAACTCTATGAATGTCAATGTTGCCAAAAGAGGTGTTGCTCCAAAACCAGACATCCCCTAAGACTGAAGTAATGTGATAGTGAGAGAACAAGAAGCTCCATCCCTTTGGTCTTGGTGCCCATGCTCAGTAGTTAGGATGCTGGCCACATACACCAGGGCTGGCAGGTTCGAACCCAGCCTGGGCCTGATAAACAACAATGACAACTGCAATAACAACAACAACAGCAACAAAAATAGTTGGGCAACAACAACAAATAGCTGGGCATTGTGGTAGGCACCTCTAGTCCCAGCTACTTGAGAGGCTTAGGCAAGAGAATCACTTAAGCCTAAGAGTTTGAGGTTGCTGTGAGCTGTGACGCCAATGCACTCTACCGAGAGTGACATAGTAAGACTCTGTCTGAAAAAAAAATTAAAAATAAAAAAGCTCCATCCCTTTGGTATTTATTTGCCTGCTTCAGACACAGAGCCATTCTCCTGGAGAGTTGTTATCAGGTGATTTGTAATACCTTGGGCAACTCTCTTTAGGTTCATATGACAAGGAAAGACAGGTATACACCTGGGACCACTATCTGTGCTGCTTCTCAAAAAAAAAAAAATCAAGTTTCTTATTAATATCAGCTATCCATGGCCTAAATCATGAGATAATTTAATAATCTTGTGTGAGAGCAGATTCTGAAACTACTAAATACAAATCTCATATCATCATCGTTCTAAGGTTGGATTACCTTTTTCTCACCTATGGGCTGCCTTCGATTCTGTGCAATGACCTTGAAATGATCTGCCTGGAGGTAGTCTTTGCCATTCTTTTGGATTAGATAAGGAAGCTCATGTGCTCTGGGTGATTCCCTCTAAGCATTCCCTTCCTTTCCTTCTACTTGCACACTCTGGCCCTGGGGGACAAGGTGACCCCAGGATATCGTCCCTGTGTGCCTGAATTCCTGATACCACATTCTCTCTCACCCTTTTCCAATCCATGCCAGGCCTCCAAAAGGCCATACAACTGTTTGACTCACAAGCAATTGTCCTATTGTATTTAATTTGCCAGCACAGAAACTGTATTATTTTGTTATATTTTTAGTTGGTGAAAATTTAGGAAGAAATTAAACTTCTTTGTTGAGCCAAGTTCCCTCCATACCCTGCTGTCCTGCACCAGGTCTAGTTTACATACACATTTGTTGCTCTCCAGTCACAGTGAGCATTTATCCATGCTGTTGAAAATCCAAGCAATCACTCCTTCAAAGCTGGCCATCCAGTTTTCCCACCAGCACAAGGAGGGAAATTCTCAAAACCAACTCGGTTCTGTTGCCCAAGAGTAGCTACTGCTTTGTAGCTATGCTTTAGTGTTGTTTTTGGAGCTCTGTGCATTACCACAGTATTCGAGCCAGGCTGAATAATTCTCATTCCACAAATCCCAGGATGTTGACATCTCCCTTAACAAATGGAGAGGTCCATAAGGAAATTGATTTTAGAATGGATGTGTTCTTGGTGGAATGGCTCCCATGTTGGCAGTAAATGTCAAGGCTAATAGTTGGCCTGGTGCTTGATATTCACGGAATAGGCTAAAGAGGCTCTTGATCCATAATGATGCTTAACTCCATAGGCAGAATCTCTGAGTGGAAATTAAGAGCTCTCAGCACTGAAGCCTCTAATTCTCTCTGCCTCACACAGGTTGGAATATTCCTTATGAATTCAATGAATCTGACCTGAGGATTAGTATGCGGCAAATCCAGATGTTTCTCAATGACTACAAAGATGTGCCATTTGATGCTCTCACCTACCTGACAGGTATTTCTGGGAGAAGCTTTCCTACTATAAACTTCCACTGTTACATTCCACCAGAGAGAAATATAAGTAAATAAGTGACAAGGCAGTAATAAGTTCAATAAGAGAAACATTTATGAAATAGGAAGACAGAGCAATGATTCAATCTCAGGGGTTGGGGAAGGAGATGTCATGAAAACTTCCTGAAGACATGAGATGGGTCTATGGGATGAGAAATTTTCCAAATGAAAGTGAGAGAGGAGAGGAAAAAGAGCATTTCTAGTTGAGTGATCCTGAGGAAGAAACAGTACTGCTTTGTATTAAAGCACTCCATCAGCAACCTTTTAGTAGTCACGCAATATGTATATAATGTGGAAGAACAGAAATGCGTGAAACTTGGTCACTACATTCAAGGAACACACCATGTAGTCCCAGAGACAGAGGTAAAATAGAGTTGTGCTAAATGAATGGAATACCATGACCAAAGGTCAACGTACAGCTTAATAAAAAAACTGGGACATATTCAAGATCACATGCAAGCTCCCTCTTCAGCTACATATGGTAAGGAGTTTTTCTGTATCCTTTTCCCAAGCATGTGGCAGGCACATAATCGGTACACTGAGTCTTCATAGCAATCTCAGGATCTCTACATTAGTAACCCCAGTTTATAGCCGAGGAGAGTGAGGGTTTAGAGCAGTGTTTCTCAACTGTGGGTGATTTTGCCTCCCAAAGGATATTTGGCAATGACTGGAGATGCTTTGGTTTGTCACAACTAATGGGGGTGCAGGATACTACTGACCTCTAGTAAATAAAGGGTAGGGATGCTGCTAAAGATCTTCCAAGGCACAGGACAGCCTTCCCCCAGCCCCATTAACACAGAACTATCCAGTCCAACATGTTAGTAGTGTCAAGGTTGAGAAATTGGTTTCTGTGGACCACCGTTGATTGCCAGTGCTTTGGTGTGATTAAGTTCAGTTGTAGGGGCTCGGCACCTGTGGCTCAACGGGCTAAAGCGCCAGCCATGTACACCTGAGCTGGTGGGTTCGAATCCAGCCCAGGCCTGCTAAACAACAATGACGGCTGCAACTAAAAAATGCCCCGGGGTTGTGGTGGGCACCTGTAGTCCCAGCTACTTGGAAGGCAGAGGCAAGAGACTTGCTTGAGCCCAGGAGCTGGAGGTTGCTGTGAGCTGTAATGCCACAGCACTCTATCCAGGGTGACAGCTTGAGGCTCTGTCTCAAAAATAAAATAAAATAAAAATTTTTTAAAGTTCAGTTGTAGGAGGTCTTGCTGACCGTAAGTCAGTATGGTGTCCCCTAAAACAAAACCAGGTGACACACAGTACAAGTGCAATGGATCTTAGTTTGGTGAAAGAATATCTTCAAAGAATAAGGGACCCATATTCCCATGCTTTACAGGCCATGCATATACATTACCTGGGGCTCCTCCTCAGAACAGAGAATGAGTGCATAATTGCCCTGGGATATGGTCTGAGTAGACAATTGCCTGCAGGTCATAAACCAGCCTAACTCAGATGTGCAGCCAGTTTGGGAATAGTCACTTTTCTATTATCCCCATCAGGATAGAGCAGTTAGGCTGAGGTTAAAAACAATCCCCAAATATCAAGGGTATAAGATATTAAAGGTCCATTTCTCACCTGCTGTAATTTCTAACATGAATCAGGAGTCTCTGCTCATTATATAATTGTCTATCAGGGGCACAGTTAGCAGAGGCTCCACCAATATATACCATAGTGCCCCTTTATCTGCAAGGGATACATTCCAAGACCCCCAGTGGATATCTGAAACCAAACATTATACCAAACCTTTTATATGTGTTTTATTCTATATATACATATCTATGATAAAGTTTAATATATAAATTAGGCATAGTGAGAGATCAACAACAATAATAATAAAATAGTACAATTATAACAACATATTATAATTAAAGTTATGTGAATGTGTTTTCTCTGTCAGTCTCTCAAAATATCTTATTGTACTGTACTCACTCTTCTTGTGATGATGTGAGACGATAAAATACCTTCATGATGAGATTGAGGTGAATGATGTAGGCATTATGATGTAAATGGAAAATTCCAGAAGTAAACAATTCAAAAGTTTTAAATTGCTTATCATTCTGAGTAGCATGATGAAATCGTGCACCAAAATGCTCCATCCCACCCAGCTTGGTGTTAGTCACTTAGCAGCCATCTGGGTTACAGATTGATGACTGTTGCAGTGTTTGTGTTCAAGCAACCCTTATTTTACTTAATAATGGCCTCAAACAAAACTCAAGTAAGTGTGGTGATGAAACATTTTCATATCACAGTTGACCACAGGTAACTGAAACCACAGAAAGTGAAACAGCAGATAAAGGGTAAGTACTGAACTTGTTTGGTCACTGCCATAGGGACAGCACTGAAAGGTTCACACCAGTGATTAAATATGCAAAGACTTGTCATTTGACACCCCTACTCCCACAAGGGGCCCGCAGAAGTGTGACCTTCATTTGTGCCAGATGTAAGTGATCATTAGGACTTTCCACAAACACTAGCTGAAGAGACAGGTTTCCTTCAAAGTATGGTTATCAAGTCAGATGTCATTCACTTTAACCTGGTAGCCAGCCCTGCAGTGGGGACAATAGGAAGAGGTATAAAGCTCATCCTGGCCCCTCTGGGATCTTGTGCTCTTGCTACTGTAGGGATCATTACAAAACTCTCCCTTTTCCCCCTGAATGGTTCCCTGAAAGATCAACTCACAATTATGGCAGATTAATAAGAAAAAGACTTATTTCCAAATGCCATGCACATGGAGGGAACCACAAGAATGATTACCCAAAGTCTCAGCGATGGTCGAGACCTGGGGGGAGAAGGTGGAGTGTGGGTGCAGCAAGTGGTTGCTAGGGAGGATGTGTAGATGAAGATAAACGCGTTGACTTGTAAATTAACCTAAGAGACAGGTGTTGTGTTTCAACCAATTTGGGGTCAGGTCTGACAGCAATTAGGGGAAGGAAAGGAAGTCAGCTGCCCTTTTTGATCCCCAATCAGGTTAGTCAGGTTTTATGGAGATCTGATCATGAATGGCCTTTAAATAAAAATATTCTTTATACCATGGAGTCATATTTCGGGGTGAAATTTCCTTAGCTCCCATCCTTTTCCTTAGATTTATATTTGTATTTATAAAGAAATGCACCTTTCCTTAGATTTATATTTGTATTTATAAAGAAATGCACCTTCCTTCATAAACATAAAACCCAGAGCCTACAAGGATGTTCCCTGAGGGAAAATTCACTGATGAGGGGGTGGGTGGATGGACTTGACTCTGTCTAAGATTTTCCCTCACGTCGGGTCCCTCTTGGATGCTATCTAGCACTACCATGCTGCCTTCTGGGGTAGGGGGGTAATCCTGCTCTTCCTTTAATATTGTGGCCCAAGTGCTGTCATAAGCCAACTCCTCATAGCTGAAACAAGCTTTATTGTTCAAAACAATACTTTTCTAAAGGTCTGGAGATGTCAACCGAGAGAGCTTCAGAAATCTAGACGGTCTGTCTCAAGGTAAAACAGCTTCTGTAGGGCTCACCTTACTTGATGTGAGCGTTTTCTGAGTCCTTTACTTCTCCTTTAGCTAGCTACCCAGGACCCTCTCCAAGATCTTTAGACCCCTCCAACTCAGGACCTAGTAAAGCTGAGTCTCCCCTCCTAACTTGGGTCTTACCTCCTGTTTCCCATTTGTAGAACTGCCTCTTTCTGGAATGGGTTATATCCGGGAACGAACCACCCTTCAGGAAGCCCTTGTGCATGTGTGCACACATACACACTAATGCACATGTTTTTCCTCCTTGCAGATCTAGTATGTTGGCCTCAACTATCAAATACCAGGTGGCACCCACATACTCTGAATCTGGACCAGTGGGAAAATGTGTCATGGATGGAGAGCTGGATATGATGGCCTCTCCAAAGAATTACCTAGTTCTTTTTGTAGAAATCTAGGTGTAGAAACCTGAGTTTTAGAGAATGATGTTAATGATCAAGTACCAGAGTGGGGAGAATCATACCCCACTTGGGAAGCCGTATACATAGGATAATATTGATTTTCTAAAATATATATTTTTGTAATATCTATAATTAATTGAATTGAATACTGAGAATCATGCTAAATGCTTTATAAACATCATCTCAGTTTTAACCACAACCTTGTAAGCTGGGTATTGTAGTTATTTCCATTTTTCTACCAGTGAGAAACTGCATGAAGAGACTGAGCTGGAATTGGAACTCAGGATGGTCTCGTGTCTTGAACCACATTTCTGTAATGCCTTTCATTATAGAATTACATAGGAAAAAAGGTCTGGAAGATCCCTAAATATTACATTACACATACACAGAAAAGAAGGTCTGGAAGATCTCTAAATATTAATAGTTATCCTTGGTGGAATTCTTAGAGATTGTATTGTTCTCTTTTGGTTTATCTTTCTATTCTAATTTCTAGTGTGGTGAAATACATTATTTTTGTAGTAGCCATGATACAAAATATAAAAAACACCTTCTCTTTCCAAGCTAATCTTGACTTCAGCAACCATGTGTGCCAGTAGAGCTCTTGGCTGGAAGAATCCCCTGTTTCAGGCTGATGACCAAGCTCATTATGACTGTCCCTCAACTTTTCTTTCTGTTGATTGTCCCTAGGGGAATGCAATTATGGGGGCAGAGTGACTGATGACAAAGACAGGCGTCTCTTGCTGTCCCTTCTATCCACTTTCTACTGTAAGGAAATCGAGCAGGACCATTACTACCTTGCTCCTGGAGAAACTTACTACATCCCTCCCCATGGCTCCTACCAGGTGAGGGGTGAGGCGGGGCTGTCTCTTTCCCCCACTGGGGCTCAGTAGTCCCCATATGACTACAGGGCTGCAGTATAGCCTAGGAGAGCTCAGGGGCCACCTTGGGCTTCCTGATCGGGATCCATAAGCTATTTCTAGTATTTCCAAAAGCCTACAAGGGAGATATTGTAACTGTTTAAAGTCCGTTGGGTAGTTGGTAGACAAGGTCTTTTTATTTATTTATTTATTTCGAGACCGAGCCTCAAGCTGTCACCCTGGATAGAGTGCTGTAGCATCACAACTCACAGCAACCTCCAATTCCTGGGCTCAAGTGAGTCTCCTCCCTCCACCTCCCAAGTAGTTGGGACTACAGGCGCCCGCCACAATGCCCAGCCATTTTTTGGTTGCAGCCATCATTGTTGTTTGGTGGGCCGGGGCTGGATTCGAACCTGCCAGCTCAGGTGTATGTGGCTGGTGCCTTAGCCACTTGAACCACAGGCGCCGAGCCTTTATTTATTTATTTTTAAGACAGAGTCTCACTGTATCGCCCTCAGTAGAGAGCTATGGCATTACAGCTCACAGCAACCTCGAACTCTTGGGCTTAAGCAATTCTCTAGCCTCAGCCTCCCAAGTAGCTGGGACTATAGGCCACAAAACCCAGCTGGACAAGGTCTTTTAAAACATAGGATCCACCTGTGGGGCGGGTAAGGGAGAGACAGTTGGTTCAGATGAATCCTTATTTCCTGTCTTCAGAAAAAAAAAAAAAAAAGATGAACTCTTAGGAGTGATCAAGCTAGAAATTACTGCTTGAATACAAAGGCACTGGCTCGGCACCTGTGGCTCAACAGGCTAAGGCGCCAGCCACGTACACCTGAGCTTGCAGGTTTGAATCCAGCCCTGGCGCCAAACAATGATGGCTGCAACCAAAAAATGGCTGGGTGTTGCGGCGGGCGCCTGTAGTCCCAGCTACTTGGGAGGCTGAGGCAAGAGACTTGCTTGCCCCAGGGTGACGACTTGAGGCTCTGTCTAAAAAAAAAAAAAAAGAAAGAAAGAAAGGAAACAAAGGCACAGAAGGTAGCAAAAAGGGAGGCACAGAAAAACTGGATAGGGGAATGAGAAAGGGAAGATAAAAACAAGAAATCTGGAGGAAGGATGAAAAAGCTTACTTTTATTGACCTGTTACATGACAAAGCCTAATTCCTTTATAACCTTGTATGTCTTTCCATTTACAGATAAGGAAATGGGGGTTTCAGATGACGAGCTCAAGGTTACATAGTTCCTACATGGAACTAGGATCCAAACCCAGTTCTGTCTGATTCCAAAGCCAGGCCTCCTGGGGTAGCAGAGAGGAAGCCAGTGGTGGGAGGAGAGATACTCAGCTCCATCTGCCTTCAAATGACTCCCCAGAAAACGGGATAAAGAAGACCTTGGGATGTGTTTACCATGTGTGTGTGTGTGTGTGTGTGTGTGTGTGTGTGACCTATGCTACTGGTACAATGAGATTCCTGTTTAGATGAGGCCCAGCTAAGCCCTGAGTTATCTGTGGAACCCCAGAGTCCCTGTGTTTATGTCACCTGAAGATTTCCTTTCCAGTCCTATATCGACTATCTCAGGAGTCTGCCCATCACAGCCCACCCAGAAGTGTTTGGCCTCCATGAGAATGCCGACATCACCAAAGACAACCAGGAAACCAACCAGCTGCTTCAAGGGGTGCTGCTAACGCTGCCTAGACAGTCGGGAGGGAGTGGCAAGTCCCCTCAGGTAAGGGGGCTTGGGCAGTGATGTGATCCAATGTCCTGGGTAGATTTCCATTTAGCATGCCCACAGGATTGTAGGATGACTAAGAAGGCAGAAAGTGGTGGCCCGGGGCAGGGATGGATGTTCTGTCTCACTGCTGAGAGTCCTTAAATATAGAGCTGAAAGGGAACTAGTGTTTCCAAAATGTCCACTATTCCTGCATAAACTTTGTGATTTCCTGCTATTTCCCCATGTCACCTACACTCTGCTTACATAATACAATAGTTTAAAACTAGCTGTATTTTGCTTGAAAACATTTATTTCAAAAATCAGTACCATAAGTGGGAATCCAGTATCATTTCCATCAAGTCATGATATACACAAAAAGAAAATGAAAGCTAAACAGTGACTAAGTTCTTTCCAGATGGTGCCTTGGTGGTTTCTTGTGGAGGTGGGGGTGAAGACCAGTAAGTGTCCCAGAACTGTGAAGTCGGCACTGACCTGCGACTTTCTCTTTGAGAAGAGAGAAAGAGAAAGATGGTCAAAACTTGAAAAGAGAGTAGCTTTTTCACCATATGACTCAGCATTATTATATTGTTTTGTGCCGTGGAAACACCTGAAATCATTTTGGGTGCCTCTAATGGTCACAGCCCACACTTTGGAAAACATTGAGGCAATCATCCTACTCAGTCTACAGATGAGAGGGAAATGACCTCTGGGGGGAGAAATGACCTGCCCGGAGTCCTTCACAAAACCAGAGGCAGAGCCAGACCCCGAAACAAGTCTCTTGACTACTCTCACCTTCCCTTCTGCTGTCGTCTTTCCCAGCTCCCTCCTGTCCAACTCCTCTCAGCTGTAGGACTTGCTTATTTGGTTTCTTGATTTGGTTCACAGTGCTCTACATGGTCATTGCTATGAAGGTAAACCAGCCTGGTTGGTGTGTCCCAAAGTAGGAGTGGAAATTTCCCTCCAAGTGGGAAGAAGGAAAGAAAGTGTTCATACCAGCCCCCCACCTACACAGGATGGCAGAGCTGCCTGTCCTTGTCCACACCCAGGTCCTTCTTCTCCTTAAGCCTCTAGGTTTGTCCTCTTCCCTATGTAGCTAAGTCCAATGCCCTGGGATTTTCTTGCTCAATGCTGAGGAAATGGCCTGCTGTTTCCCAGGTGTCACTAGCACTGAGAGAAAGTCCCATGGACCTTGGGAGTTGGTCACCAGGGGCCAGCTATGAGACCCCTGGGAGACTCTCACCCAGGGTTAGAGCTGCTCTGAGGCTACGTGACTGAGTGCTCCCTGGCTCTCAGGCCCTTGCCCCAGGTATGAACACAAGGCTCTCATTGCTCAGCATTTTCACTTTCTGGGCCAAGGGCTGATGTCCTCACCAAAGCTGGCGGCATAAGGAGTGCCCTCCTTTCCCACCATGAGTCAGAATTGGTTTCTATAGGAGAGTTCCCAGGAAGGTCCATCAAAGTCTATCTGAATAGACAGATGCTCACTACTTCAGGTTTACCCAGACAAAGCCACAGCCTGTGGGTCTTGTTTCTCATTCACCTCTCTACTGCCTATACTTTAAGGAAGTGGTTGAGGAGCTAGCCCAGGACATACTCTCCAAGCTTCCCAAAGACTTTGACCTAGAAGTGGTCATGAAGTTGTACCCTGTGGTCTATGAGGAATCCATGAACACCGTCCTGAGGCAGGAGATCATCAGATTCAACAGGTGGGCTGGATGATCTTGCTTGAATCCTAGAAGTTGGAGTGTGAGGTACTGCCTAATAGGCAGTAACTGAAGTGGTCGCTTGAAGGGGGTTGCTATACAGAGGAAGTGGTTTGCCCCATCCATAGGGAGGGCTATAACTAGGACCATTCCCAGCAAGTGTTGGCCCAGGATTAAAGCAATCTTATTCATTCTGTCCTGTTCATTCATGTGACATCTATAACGTTAGGCTAAAACCAATACCAAGCATGAGCGAATAGAAAAAGTAGTCATGAGAGCCACTTTTACTGAGCCCTTAGTGCCAGATATGGTTCTAAGCACAATGCCTGGTTCTCATTCAAACCACAAGGTACTCTTTTGAAATAGAATACCACCATTTTATAGATGGGAAAGCTGAGATCCAGAAGGGTTAAGTAACTTGCCACAGGTCACATGTTCAATAGCAGAACTGAATTTGAACCCATGATGTCTGATTCTGGAGCCAATGTACTTAACCAATATGCGAAATCAGAGTAAATGTGGAAAGGGGTGGGAGAAGTACATCCCACTGCCTCTGCCACAGAGATAGGGGTTTTATGGGCTGGCCCTTGGGCCAAGGTCTCTGGCCTACTTTTCTTTCTTTCTTTTTTTTTTTTTTTAGAGACAGAGTCTCACTTTATCGCCCTCGGTAGAGTGCCGTGGTGTCACACAACTCACAACAACCTTCATCTCCTGGGCTTAGGCGATTCTCTTGCCTCAGCCTTCCGAGTAGCTGGGACTACAGGCACCCGCCTCAACGCCCGGCTGTTTTTCTGTTTTGCAGTTTAGCTGAGGCTTGGTTTGAACCCTCCACCTTCGGTATATGGGCTGGCGCCCTACTCGATGAGCTACAGGCACTGCCCTGGCCTACTTTTCTAGCTCTGATTCTCTTCTCCTCCAATTACTACAAAAAGACCCCAGTGAGATCACCTTGAATTGATTTCTAAATAATTAAAACGGAAAAGGATTGCTAAAGACCATCTAGGCCAGATGAAGAAAGGTCCAGTGGATTGATGCAGGCTAAAACTCATCAATTCTGCCTCAAAGTCTAAGGTTCCATGTGTTGCTGTTTCTATTTGGCCTCATTGGATCATTGCTCAGTTTTAGGGACAAACTTGATTCTGGAGGAATGTTATTGAGAGTTCCTCAGCTTCCCCATTATTAGGGTTACTGTGTAGAGAAGTGATTTTAGATACACTAAAATCTAAATTTTAGATAACTAGGACCATTCCCAGCAAGTGTTGGCCCAGGATTAAAGCACACATATATATAAATATATATTTTGAGAGGGAGTCTCACTTTGTCACCCTTGGTAGAGTGCTATGACATCACAGCTCACGGCAACCTCAAACTCTTGGGCTCAAGCAATTCTCTTGCCTCAGCCTCCCTCACAATTGGGAATACAGGTGCCCGTCACGATGCCTAGCTATTTATTTTGTTTAGCAAGCCTCCAGCAGTTTCAAACCTACCAGCCCTAGAGCATGTGGCTAGCACCCTAACCACTGAGCTATGGGTGCCCAGCCAAGAGCAATGATTTTCAACCAGTGTGCCACAGCACACTGGTGTGATGTGAGAGGATCTTAGGTGTGCCACACAAATTTTTAAAGATGATTAATTACATTATCATCATTAAAAGAAGTTCGAAGCACAATAAATACATTCTTCTTTTTACTCTTTTTTAGATCAATATAATTTCAGTGTGCCACAGAAGTTTAGCTATAGTTTTGAGAGTGCCATGAGATTAAAAAAGGTTGAAAAACATTGCTCTAGAGTCTACAGGCAGTTGGCTGTAAGGAGGCATCAAGAAAGGTGTGGAGTGTGAGCCTCTGCCAAGGTCATTGGTCATCTCTGCTATGAGCCAAACCAACCCCCTGGCATCAGGAACTATAGTCCTAGTCTGTCTAATCAGATGCCAGGCCTAATAGCTTCTCTCTTCTGCTACCCATTCTTCTCTAAGGCCATTGGAGCTCTTCCTTGGTGGTTGCAGAGGCTTTCAATAGCCTTTACCACTTATTATTATGAGTAGATGGGGGAACAGTAATCTTATTTTCCAATGATGGTCAGAATTAATCACCTCAGGCAAAACTCTAATATTCCTCCCATTACTTTTTTTTTTAACCTGTTCATTCAGTGGTATGGAAAGCCCCCAAAAGATTATGCAATAGTTCAGCTTCCAATTCAGGGAAACCATGCTTGTGTCTTCTGGAGCAAGTGTCCTTGGATACTAAAACCTTGAAACTAACAGAGCTCATAGTTGTAAGAATAAAAAGAAAAATTTTGCAAGTAATCCTTTACGTAAAATAGAACCTATTGCTTAATCCCTTAGATGGTAACTTTGTCACTTGACTCCTTAGAAAACACTTGTCTGAACCTTAAATTCCTCTTGATGTGAATGTTCAGAGGTTACACATCCAGAAATCTTTTTCCTGCATTTGGTCATTCTTGTGTCCATTTGGTTGAGATTCCATAAATCTTTGGAGATGACAAGTTCTTCCTTGTGTAGATTCTTTGGTACCCTGAGGTGAATCCCTGTTGGGCTTGATGGGGCCTCAGAAGGGCCTCAGAACACAGAGGACAGAGGGAGAGGCAGGTGAATCCCGGCATCTGCCAGGCTTCCCTTCAGTAGTCTTTTTCTCAGGTGTGTGCCCTATAGTCTATAAAAAGAACAACTATGAATCAAAGCCTTAAACCCATGCATGCCTTTTGACCCAGAAATTCTTTTTTTTTTTTTTTTTTGAGAGAGAGCCTCAAGCTGTCACCCTGGATAGAGTGCTTTGGCATCACAGCTCACAGCAACCTCCAATTCCTGGGTTCAAGCGAGTCTCTTGCCTCCGCCTCCCAAGTAGCTGGGACTACAGGCACCCGCCACAACACCCAGCCATTTTTTGGTTGCAGCCATCATTGTTTTTTGGTGGGCTCAGGCTGGATTCGAACCCACCAGCTCAGGTGTACGTGGCTGGCGCCTTAGCCCACTGGGCCACAGGCGCCGAGCCCAGAAATTCTTTTAAGTAAGAAAATAACTAGAAATTTGTACAAGAATTGATATATGGATGGCTTTCCCTAGCAGTGTTGTTTGCAACGACAACAATCTAGAAATGATATATTTCAACAATAGCAGAAGAGTTAAACAAAATGAAACATTTTGCAATCATTATAAAGGATGATTTAGGCCTTTATGAATTGGAAAGATGTTCCCTATATGCTAAGAGAGAAAAATAGATTGCAAAAAGGTAATATAGGATGATCCCACCAAAAAATATTTTGTGTTTATGTAGAGAAAAATCTAGAACAACGTACATCAAGATTATCTTTGGGGGGGAGGTAATAGGTCACTTAATTTTTTCTCAATTACACATTAATTAATTGTCTGACCTCTTAAAGAGAAGAAAAGTAAAAGGAGACTGGGAGTTAGTGTATTTGGGCAGAATGGGAGCACTGGAGAGCCAGGCCCAGCCAGCTCCTCTATTCTTGCAGGCTGACCAAAGTGGTTCGCAAAAGCCTCATCGATCTTGGCCGAGCCATCAAAGGACAGGTCCTGATGTCTTCAGAGTTGGAGGAAGTCTTCAATAGCATGCTTGTGGGTAAACTGCCAGCCATGTGGGCAGCCAAGTCCTATCCATCACTAAAGCCACTAGGGGGCTACGTGGCTGACCTGTTGGCCCGCCTAACCTTCTTCCAGGTACCTTGGAGTTAGGGTAACTGAGCACTGGCATGTGCATTCAGGCACAGAGGATATTCTGAGATGACAGTACAGGGGCAGAGGTGTAGGGCAGGTAGCCACATTTCATCCCAGACTGAGCACCTGAAAACAGTCTCCTCAGAATTGGGGATAGGAGAAAAACTTTTTTTTTTAGAGACAGTGTCTCACTTTACTCACTTTATCGCCCTTGGTAGAGTGCCGTGGCGTCACACTGCTCACAGCAACCTCCAACTCCTGGACTTAGACGATTCTCTTGCCTCAGCCTCCCGAGTAGCTGGGACTACAGGTACCCGCCACAACGCCCGGCTATTTTTGTTTTGCAGTTTGGCTGAGGCTAGGTTTGAACCCGCCACCTTCGGCATATGGGGCCGGCGCCCTACTCGCTGAGGTACAGGTGCCGCCCAGGAGAGAAACTTTTAAAACTCCTCGAAAAGATTTTAGCCTATGGAGGCAGGAGTAGGAGCTGGAATAAATATCACAAACTGGTGCATCAGGGGCCAGATTTGGTCAAATGATAGGTTTGGTTTGGCTGCCTAGTAATTTAAAATTTTTTGAGCTAGCATGTAAAAATTGGATTTTTACACATAAAAATCCAGGTGTTTGTACTGCTCAAAGTAGAACTGAAACAACAAGCTTGCATCCTTGCATAAAAGCAACTATTGCTGGAGGTGAATGCTGTCACTCAGTTTAGACAAGGTGCACTTTCTCCTCCACTATAGTCCACCACCATATTGTATCCCTGATGCCATATTGCATCTGTCCTTTTCTTTTCTTTCTTTTTTTTTTTTTTTTTTGAGTCAGAGCCTCAAGCTGTCATCCTGGATAGAGTGCTGAGGCATCACAGCTCACAGCAACCTCCAATTCCTGGGCTCAAACGAATTTCCTGCCTCCGCCTCCCAAGGAGCTGGGACTACAGGCACCCGCCACAATGCCCGGCCATTGGTTGCAGCTGTCAACATTGTTGTGTGGATTGGGACCTGCCAGCTCAGGTGTACGCGGCTGGCGCCTTAGCCACTTGAGCCACAGGCGCTGAGCCACATCTATCCCTTTCTTAAAGTAGAAATATATTTCTTTGTACCCTCATTTCAAGAGTGAGAATTATAAGCTAAACCGACAGGGCTACCTGTTCAAGAAGGAGAAAAAAATCTATTTCTTTATGATATCTATTTACATTACCTGCCTTTGAACTATCTTTGATGTGTTGTTGATTTTGAATTTTGATTTCTGTGGCTCTCCAGGAATGGATTGACAAGGGGTCGCCCGTGGTCTTTTGGATCTCTGGATTCTATTTCACACAGTCTTTTTTGACGGGCGTCTCTCAGAATTTTGCCCGGAAATACACCATCCCCATTGATCACATTGGATTTGAGTTTGAGGTAAGGGTGCTTTGGGTTAGGTCAGCTCAAGGGACTAATCAGAGAAAACCATGTTGCTGATTTCCTTAGGAATCCAAACAACTGGGTGTGTTAATTAAGGGTCAGATGCTTTTGAGGTAGTACAAATGATGTCTTCAGCATGATTTACAGTAGCTCCAAAAGCTATTCTTGCAGAATTACAGGATTCCCAAGCCTTTGTCTCTCTCTATGTAAAAAGGAATCTTCCCAGAGGAAAACTCTGCCACAATTATACCAGGAAAAATGAAAGCCTCCTTCCATACAATGTGGTGGACTCTTCATTTGAAAGAATGTTAATGGCCTTTGCTTGGAGGAAGGAATGGCTACAGGTAGAGAGGAAGGGGTAAGATGGACTGTGGTAGAGCATTATAAGGTTTTTAATTCTTTTTTTTTTTTTTTGAGACAGAGTCTCACTATGTTGCCCCAGGTAGAGTGCAGTGGTGTCACAGCTCACAGCAACCTCAGACTCATGGGCTCAAGTGATCCCCTTGCCTCAGCCTCCCACGTAGCTGGGACTACAGGTGCCCACCACCACGCCTGGCTATTTTAAGGTTGTAGTTGTCGTTGTTTGGCAGGCCTAGGCTGGATTCAAACCCACCAGCTCCAGTGGATGTGGCTGGCACCCTAGTTGCAGAGCTACGGGCACTGACCAAGATTTTTAATTCTATAGAAAAATCCTTTGAGATTTTCTAGTCTTGAAGGCACAAACTGGTTACCCGAGGTCTTACTTTATTTTATTTTATTTATTTTATTTATTAATTTATTTAGAGACAGAGCCTCAAGCTGTCACCCTGGATAGAGTGCTGTGACATCACAGCTCACAGCAACCTCCAATTCTTTTGGGCTCAAGCGAGTCTCCTGCCTCCGCCTCCCAAGTAGCTGGGACCACAGGCACCCACCACAACACCCGGCCATTTTTTGGTTGCAGCCGTCATTGTTGTTTGGCGGGCCCAGGCTAGATTCGAACCCGCCAGCTCAGGTGTACGTGGCTGGCACCTTAGCCTGCTGAGCCACAGGCGCCGAGCCCCTAGGTCTTATTTTAGTTTAGTTTATGAGTGAATTAAAATTGACTGGCTTTTTTTTTTTTTTTTTTATTGTTGGGGATGCATTGAGGGTACAAGAAGTCAGGTTACACTGATTGCATTTGTTAGGTAAAGTCCCTCTTACAATTGTGTTTTGCCCCCAAAAGGTGTTTGATTGGCTTTTAAAGACAAAGTTAGGCCAAAATGAAAACAATAAGAAAGCAAAACAGGTAGGATAAACATTGGAAAAAATATAAGACCATCTTCTTTTTTTTTTTTTGAGACAGAGCCTCAAGCTGTCACCCTGGATAGAGTGCTGTGGCATCACAGCTCACAGCAACCTCCAATTCCTGGGCTCAAGCGAGTCTCCTGCCTCCACCTCCCAAGTAGCTGGGACTACAGGTG
>CAUYON010033402.1:0-30269 GCA_963573935.1 Arctocebus calabarensis | reverse complement strand
CTATAGATCCTAGTTATCAAGCTTTTGTCTGATTCAAAATATGCAAATATCCTTTCCCACTGGGTAGGTTGTCTATTTGCTTTGGTTGTTGTCTCCTTAGCTGTACAGAAGCTTTTGAGTTTAATTAAGTCCCATTTGTTTCTTTTCGTTGTTGTTGCGATTGCCATGGCAGTCTTCTTCATGAAGTCTTTCTCCAGGCCAATATCTTCCAGTATTTTTCCTATGCTTTCTTTCAGGATTTTTGTTGTGTCATGCCTTAAATTTAAGTCCTTTATCCATCTTGAATCAATTTTTGCGAGTGGAGAAAGGTGAGGGTCCAGTTTCAGTCTTTTACATGTGGATATTCAGTTCTCCCATCACCATTTATTGAATAGGGAGTCTTTCCCCCAAGGTATATTCTTGATTGGTTTATCGAAGATTAGGTGGTTGTAAGATGTTAGTTTCATTTCCTGGTTTTCAATTTGATTCCAAATGTCTATGTCTCTATTTCTGTGCCAGTACCATGCCATCTTGACCACTATGGCTTTGTAGTACAGCCTAAAATCTGGTATGGTGATGCCTCCAGCTTTGTTTTTATTACTAAGAACTGCCTTAGCTACATGGGGTTTTTTCTGGTTCCATATAAAACACAGAATCATTTTTTCCAAATCTTGAAGGTACGATGTTGGTATCTTAATAGGGATGGCATTAAATAGGTAAATTGCTTTGGGAAGTATAGACATTTTAACAATGTTGATTCTTCCCAGCCATGAGCATGGTATGTTCTTCCATTTGTTAAATCCTCTTCTTAACCAGCCTGCATTCTGGTAACCAATAGTTAGTATCCCTTCTTTGCATATATTCATGACTTCTTTGCCAGTCTCGAGTTTCATCATAGGCAAAAGCACAGCACAGCACTAGTTAAATCTAACTCTCTGTTTACTCCAGACCTGCAACTGCGCTACTGAACGTGACTAAAGAAAAGTGTAAAATCCTGATGAATGGCCTCACTTTACATTCATGACCACAAATCTCAAGTGGGCTTTTAATGTTAAGTGGAAGTTATATTTACATGTCCATTTCTCTCCCACTCTCCCAGGGGAGCATTTTCTACTTTTAGTTCTTTCCTTAAACCTTCAGTACCTCCTCTCTCACCCTTACTCTTTCTCAGCTTATTTTACTAAGAAAATAAAAGCAAACAGAGAAGAATTTCTGTAAACTCCTGATACATCTCTGCACCTTCCCACATTTTGAAGTGCTCTGCCTTCCCTCTCATGCCAGGGCTTTTGGTGCTTCTAACACACAGCACCAACCCCTCTGGTCTTCCAAAAGACGTTATAGGAGCAGTTATCCCCTTTTCTTCCTGAAATGTGATTTTCCTCTCTGTTGGATATTTCTCACAATGAAATAAATTGTTTCTTCTATTCGTCTAACTTAAAAAATTCTTCTTAACTCTACCTCCAAGCTACCATGTATTTCTGTCTTTCCTTTTATACAACCTCTCATGAAAATTGTTTTTTATATTTGTTGATGCCCATTCTCCCTCTTTTATTGTCTCTTGAGCACACTGTGTATTTTCTCCACACCACTCATCAGCATCACCAGTGACTTCAGATCCCTCGGCAAGTGCTCAGCTGATTCCTTCCATCTGCTAGCTGTACTTCACACATTCTGTCTTGAGACACATTTTTCACTTGACTTTCAGGTCACCCCACCCATGTTTTGCCTCACACCTCATTTGCCACTATTTCTAAGGTTTCTTCAGGAGTTTCTCCTCACATTCATGACTTCTTTACATGAATATCAAGAACTTAATTTTTGCCCTTTTATTTTCCTATCTATGCTCACTTTGATTCCTATGGGGCTTTAAATGCTTCTTAAGTACTCTTGATATACTGGCAACCCCAGGATCTTTCTTTCTCTTTCTGAATTCTGGATTCATAAAAGCAACTGCCTACATTGTATTCCCCTGTTAATATCTTATGGGATTATCTACTTTAGTATAAGCATAGTATGTGTAAATATTATGCTCCTATTCTTTCTAGTCACAACCCCAACTAATCTCCTCCATTTCATTTCTGCTCCATTTCCATTAATAATAATGCAATCCATCCAGAAGCTCTGACCAGAAATCATGAATTCCTCCTGAATCCTCTTGATTTTTCATACCCCACCCCAAAGTGATGCTAATTCCTTTCCATCTCTGCCTGAATGTTCTTTCCCCAGAAAATGCAGGGCTATCTCTTTACCTCCTTCCGATTTTAAAATGCCAAACCAAGTGAGGCCTTCCTTTACCTTCCAATTTAAAATTCCCAACCTTTCTCTTCCTTAGTTCTTTCCTTCCTGTATTATTTTTCTCTCTGTCATTTATCACCAATTAATGTACATGTTACTTATTTATTTTGTTTACTGTCTGTCTCCCCATCTCTCCATCTCTGTTTTGTACCCTCTTTGAAGAGAGGGTATTTTTTTTAATTGTTCACTTCTCTATCTTTAGTACCTAAAATAACACAGCACATAGTAGGCATTCACAAACAATTATAGGATGAGTTAGGAATACCCCTTCAAGTTATTTATTTTGTAGTTTGCATCCCTATTACCTGTCCCAAGTATCAGAAGTTCTCATATCTGCTCCCCAAATGTCAGAAGCCCTTTCCTTTCCTGCTGAGCAGGAAACAGTCCTCAGAAGGAGAGCCTAGGTCTGTATTCTTGCATTAGAGAAAACCCTCTGGGTATGATGGCTTCACAGCTTTCAGCTAGTAAGTACTAATCTCCTTCATTCCTACAATGTAGCATTTTAGGAGGCAGCAGCATTTTTTCTATAATAGCACTCATTCTTCCACATAGCATAGCCTTAAGTTATGCTCATCTCTGCCCACACTTTTCTACAATCAGCCTCCATCAGTCAGTGTCAGGGCCCAATGAGGAAAACAGAAACCACTCTGAGTATTTAAGACAAATACAGGAAATTGATTCCAAAGTTATATCAAATACAGAGAGGATGCTGCATAACTAACCAGTACAGAGCAAGGCAGCCCAGGGATGAGCTACAGTAGGAAGCCCCCATCACCCCAAAATTGACAGAACAGAGAGAAGTGTTGTTATTGAAGCTCTGGGCTGATGGTCACCTGGTGAAAGAGGGAGCCAAGTAGGCCAGGGCAGGGTCTGCTGGAGACACAGAGGAGAAAATGGTGCAGCTGGGAATCCCTCCCTAGGCATAAATGTGGGAGTTTCTCTCTTCTTCCCGAGGACCTCCAATCTTCCAAACTCAGCCATAAGTCTGTGCCTGTGAACAAAGCCTAGGATCCTGGAGAACTCAGCTGATGGGGATCAGGCTTTTCCCTGACCTGCCTCCTACCCTTTGTGGTACAAAGCATAGCAGGGGAGAGTAGAGAAACAAATCTGAGGGCAAACAGGATGGGACTCTGGTCATTTCTGGCAGTCACAGGTAATTGTCCCAGAAGATCTGGAAATGCCTTAAGAACTTTTCAGGATATGAAGTATAACCTCAAGCTTGGGGCTACTTATGTTCCCACAGGGCCATCAGGGAGAGGTCTGGCCTGGGTTTGTGAACCAGAACTTAGTTCCTAGTCCTGTTTCAGTATTTTCCAGTGTTCTCAGCTAATGGCAAACTTCCTTCTCATTACCAGGGCTCTGATTTTCAAGAATTCAGAAAATCTCCAAAGCGCTATTAAGTGTCATTCTAATCATATTGTAATAGCTAAAATTACTTATGTTAGGTCCCAAATACAGAAGTACATCTGGGACCCTCTCTTTTACCAGAAGTTAAATGACAGAAAGGAACTGAAAACTGAACAGAAATGTGACTTTCTGGAGGGAATTGTTCATGTTTTTTAAAATTGACCTGAAAAAAACAGCCTGTAGGTCTATGCCATCCCACATAGTAGATTATTCCAGAGCTACTCTTGGTTTAGTTAAATCTCAGTGTGACAGGGGCAGGGGCAGGGATGTGAGCTAAAGGAATCATAGATACCAATCATTCCTTTCTTGTCCAGGACAGATTTTCCAGTGGAACGAAAAAGGTTTAAATAGCATAAGTCAAAGAAATTAAAAGTGTTGATGTTTCGCTGGATTGGAATTTTAATATCTGAGAGCAACTGAAGAAGCCATGGGATTATCCAGTATGGAGGATAATAAGTCCAGAGATCAAGGTTAATAGAAAATAGTTTTCTTCTCTCATACCCCAAATCCTGCTCATTCAATAGTCAGGTTTTCAGAGAACAAATAACATTGCAGATTGTGATTATTACTGTGAATGAGCTAAGGTCAGGGGAGGCCTCTCTCAGATAAGTGTCCTTGAACCTGAGACCTGTGTAGGGACCAAAGCCTTGGCCCCCTAAAGGTTCACTGAAAAAATCACTGACATGAGACAGATTAATTAGCAAGAGAAAAAGCAGACACATTCACTTAATGCATTTACATGGGAGCCCTCAGAATGAAGACCTACAATTTTTTTATGTTTAGGTTCAATGAAGTAAGGATATCTGTGTAGAAATCTTATGGGACAGATAGGTATGATCTTCTTTATGGCCAGTTTTTACACAGAGTAACTTTAGGTTTTATGACAGACTTTCAGGAAAAAGGAGCTTGATTTTATGATTTGCCTTGGGAGAAGATGGATGCTAGTTTCTATAGCTAGCCTCAGAGAAGAAGAAGCAGAAGGCTAAGAATCAGGAGGACAGGAAAAGCTCAGAAAAAAGAAGCAAAAAACCTTTTGATTCTAAAGTCTTCATTTGAGTTTTCTAAGCCCCATCACCTGAGTGATAAGAGCAATCCAGAGAAACCCAGGTAACACCAACAGCATTTTCTCCAGTGGAAACAGCAGGAGTGAGGCCACACAGGAGAAATTGTTAATAATTCAGGAATGGACCAAAGGACAGCATAAGAGGCATAGTGCTGCAGAGAGGGAGAAAGAGACTCAGATGCATTGGCATCAGAGGCAGGAGTCTGATTCTGCAGTGCCTTTTAGATCATGGCCTTGAGTTTGAAATTCATTACAAAGACAATAAGAATCCTTAAAAAATCCTAAGGCAATCAGAATTATGTTTTAAAAAGTAATAAATCTGGCCTTTGTGAGGACAATGTATTCCTGGGGAGGAAGGTGGCCATGGGACACCTGTTGGAAGCATTTTGCTAGTTTACGGAAGGCATGATGATGATAGCTTGGTTTAGGTTGTTGAGAGAGAAGATAGAGAAGTGCAGGTGGATGTCAGGTGGAATTGGTGGGTCTGACTTTGATCTTGTATTGTGGGGCTAATCAAGAATCTACAGTGGATGTTCTTCTTTTTTCTTTTCTTTTTTTTTTTTTTGGATTTGGTGGGATATCATTTTATTTATTTATTTTTTGTCAATTTATATTTTATTTATTTTTTTAACATGTATTTTATTATTCTTCATTACATTTACAGTGGATGTTCTTACCCGCTCTACTGGCAGATTTGCCCATTCCCCAGCTGTCGTGAGTGTCAGATGTTAACTGTTCACAGCTGGCACAGTCTTTAGAGCATTTCCCCACTGAGACAGTAACTGCCATGTTCAGGAAATATGTCCTCCAATATCCACTCCCAAAGAAGTTGGAAACCCGACATACAGTAACCTCCTTGCCTCAAGGTGGGACACACCTAGCCCACAGTTTTCATTCCAGAGCTCCCTTAGGTGATCAAGTGGAAACTAGTCTCATTTAGCTCTTTCTTTCCCAGGCCTCTCCTGTTCTTCTGCAGTCCCCTCCTGAGAATGCTCATCAAATAAATCATTTGAATATCACTAAATCAATATAAATATTGGAGAATACTTCAGAATCTTTGTCTAAGGCTCTGCTTCTAGGAAACCCAACTTAAAAGAGAATTTAGTTTTGATTGTGTTGCTTTTGACATGACTATGAGGCATCCAGGTGGTGGATGTTAAGTAGGCAGGTTTATATATGACTCAAACTCAAGAGAGATGGAGCATTTAGGCATTAGTAGCATATGAATGATATTTATAGCCAGAAGAATGGATGGAAATTCCAAGGAAATATGTAATGAGGTAAGAGTATTTGGGACTAAGCCGTGAAATCTCAGACATCCAGAGGTAGAAGTCAGCAAAAGAGAGAGTATGGTTCTTAGAAGGTGAAGAAATTCTGTCATTATGCCTGTATTTTGAGTTTATAATAGGGTTCTCCTAAATGAAAATATGTAAAGTATTAGACTCCCTAATGACCACTGATTATCTCCTTTAATATACAACATGGAGAAAATTCAGGAAATGTGATTTTCTGTTAAAGAATCTTTTAATCATTGATACCTGCAACCTGATCCTTTTAGAATCTTTATAATGCTAGGTGAGGTTATTTCATCTTAACTGCATAATTAACTCATGTCATCAATGAAGCTTTTTTCATCTGAATTAAGTCCCTAGTCCCTATAAAATGAGAATTTTCCTCATTTACTGAAGTCTTCCAATTGCTTTCCAAGTTGAATTAGTAGTGCACTAAACTTTCATTTCCAGAGAAATGAGTTCAAGTAGAGGCCATCCATGCAAATGAGTTGAATGATCTTAAACTAGCATTTCAGGATGTCAGAAAGTTCTAACTATATTGGTTTGTTTTTAAATGAATGAAAGATAAAAATATGAATCTTATGTATCTATTTAAGTGAGATTTGAAAATTATTTTCATTCAGGTGTCCAGCATCCATCAAGGTATCTATCAGGGAGTAAAGATCATGGCAGTTCTGAGAATCCAAGCATGAGGATGCAAAAGGCCAAAGGTGCAGTGTGGGTATCAAAGTCCCCTGAGTTAGAGAAACCATGGATAGAAAATCTGTAAGCTATTAAAGTTTATACCAATATATAAGACAATGGGTTCTTATTATGACAAAGCCCTAAACCTCTTAATTCTCATTTAATTTTCTAAGCAATACTTTGAGTTAGGTGATATTTTATTCAACTTATTCATGGTACAAATAATAAAAAAGGATGAGCAACTGGGAAAATTTAACCTGTAAATGTTGGATTATTATAGTTGCCCAGTGTACCAGTACAGTGAGCTAAATGGTGGTCCTCAAGATCCATGTCTTAATCTCCGGAACCTATGAATGTGCCCTTATTTGGAAAAAGGATCACAGAAGATGTAACTAAGTCAAGGATCTCCAGATAATATCAGCCTGGATTACCTAGATGTCCCTTAAATCCAATGACAAGTGTTCTTGTAACAGGCAAAACAGAAGACAAAGAGCAGAAAGATGTGAAGACAGAGACAGAGATTAGATAGAGTTCTGTAGCCACAGCTAAGAAATGCACAGAGTCACCAGAAACTGGAAGAAGCAAGAAAGAAAGAAACTGGAAGAAGCAAGAAAGAAAGAAGCAGAACTGGAATAAAGCAAGAGCTTTATTCCCACTAAAGCCTCCAGAGTGAGCTAAGACCTGCCAACATCTTGATTCAGAAGCCTGGCCTCTGGAGCTGTAAGCAGCAAATTTGTGGTAATTCGTCATTGCTGCCACAAAAACCTAATGCAAATAACAGCATTTAAACCATTCAATAACTATAACACAAATAATAGTAAAAGATAGAACACATACCCATGTGAGAGGTTGTTGAATGACTACTCACATTTTATTAGCACTATCTACCAAGAACTAGATACTTTGGGTATTTCAAGCTTATACAGGGCATAATATTTTACAAAATATTTGCTAAATATTCTTTTCATATTGGCCACCTTTTTGTAAAAATTTGTAAAGAATATTTTGTAATTTATAGTGAATTTGGCTACAAGTTTCCAGTTTCTCTATGTATGGCCACTTTAGGGTGATGTTTGGGACACCTGGAAAAGCATAAGAGAGACGGAACTGTCCACATGTGACAGCTGATGAAACTAGGGCTCAAAAGGTTAAGCTATTTTCCAGAAGACCACTACCAAGAAGTAAGAGAGTGGGGATTTGTGTTCAAGCCTGTCTAACTTCAAAACCCTTTGTTCTTTCTAATATATCTTTGGCTTCTTCCATATGGGGACCATTTATTTTAGACCATTTTAAAATTATGGTGAGCTGGTGTATCTAGAGAAAATCTGAAACAAACATTGGCTTCCAGAGACTTAGTAACATTAAAGGCACTGTAGTCTTCATTGTTCTGTTTTAAAATAAATTTCTTGTGGAATCTTCATTCTCTTCCTAGAAAAAGGTTACAAATTAGCTATTGGTGAGTTAGGCTTTGGGTCCTCATTTGTTTAATATCTTCAAAAGGATTTTTAATAAGGTGAAAACAATTCATAAGACTAACAAATAAGGTGAAAACAATTCATAAGACTAACAGGTCAGTTTTAAGTAATGATCGAAAACAGGCAAAAATTATATTTGTTGAATTATGAACAATGAGTATAATCTTTTAGACTTAGTTGGGCAAAGTCTGACCTACACTCTTGGCACATTTGGGGGAGTACTGCAAAAGTTTCCATGGTTATCATGGTCAGAAGCATGTTATTCCGTGCATGAGAAATTATACCAAAAAAAAAAAAAACCTTTGAAATAAATTTTAGGAAAATAAAATCATAGTACACCTCTCCAAAGTTCTTCTTCATCCTCAAACAAAGTGAACAAACTGCTGAGACTATGAACATTTGTTATTGTCATAGCAGAAGGTAAACTATTTTCATAAATATGCAAATATCTCCTACTGGGTTTCTGTAATACTTGTAGCAGCTCTACTGCAGCATATGTCTATTTCACATCTGATGATATTAAAAAAGAGGAGAAAGTGCAGAGCATGCAGCTCAGATTATTTCTGCCCGGAAAAGATAGCAATCAGAGCTTGGAGAGGCAGGACAGACTGAGGTAATGGCCAGTGCCAAGATAACCTGCTTAATTGGATCTTCTTCCAAGCCTGAGGACGTCATAAAATAACGGGCTTGGTTTCTGTAGGAAATAAAAATAGTCTCACAAGGACAATCTTTTTATGATTCCACTGCTGAGATACTCAGAGGTTTGTATTCTTTAGAAGAACAACAGTAGTACATAGATCTAAGACAAGAGCCTTTCATCATTACTGCATTGCATTTGTCTATTTATTTTTCACAGTCTTAGAGCCTATCTCCCCAACATTCTGTGAGCGTGGGAAAGTCAGGTGCTCATCAGCCTCAGGATATCTCCAGACCAAGCCACACTATAGAAGCAAAAGAGGCTCTCCTTAAGTGTGGGCTAAATGAATGAATGAATGAATAAATAAATAAATAAATAAATAAATAAATAAATAAATAAATAAGAGGGAGAGATAGATATAATGACAAGCTAGACTAGAGTTAATTCCTTTCTTCACCAATCACCAGCTACTCATTATTGGAGAAATGAACATCTTTGTGCTTCATTTTCCTCATCTATAATAATGTCTGTAACTCATCAGGCACTGGGCCTGGTTTATATTAGGCATTGGTTTCATGGCAGTCATTACTACTATTTTAAGATCTTCATGGCTGACTTTGGAAGAGTAGGTCTAGCAAGAAATTTATTCTATATTTACTTATTTTTTTGATGAAAAGACATTTTTGAGCACATATGGTATTATATCTGCTGCATCTAGCTCTTGAGATACACAGGTACAGTCCCTACTCTCATGGCCTATTAAAAAGATATACTCTGAAACTGACAATAAGAAGTATAAAATATATTATCTATTATCATAAAATAATTAATATTAAAATATGATAAATGTTATACCAAAATTATCATAAGAATCGACGATAATATATAAAGAATAATTTCAAGGAAGACAGGGAGACTGGAATAGTTTTATAAGGGAGGGCTAGTTAAGGTTACAGAATGATAAAGGAGAAATTTTTAGAAATTGACTGAGTTGAAGGTCAGGGGTAATGATTGACCATTGCAAAGACACAGAGACAGTTCCCAGTTCCTATGGTGGCTGTATAATCAACTTTTCCCCAAATATTTCCCCAACAGATGCTTTCCTTTCTTTTGAACATTGCTTTGTCCCCTGCAAACATTCCTGGGAAGATAGAACGCCAAGTCTTTGAAGCCACAGTATGCATGGGTGTAGCAGATCTGTAGAAGAGACCAAGTTCCCCCAGGCACAGGTGGGTGAACACAGGACAAAAAAAGTAAGTTTCCATAACATGCTCCATTTTCCATAAATTCATCATGAATTTGCAAATTTAGAGCAATTTATGTTTGAGGGAAATATAAATAGGTTCCCATGCTATTTCCAGACATCAAGGGTTTGGGTCTTGAGATCTTTTAAGAGCTGCTGCCTTGTCACTCCCTGCACCTGTATTTGGATTTGGAGGAAGCTAGGACAGAACCCGAGACTTCCCAGAGCTGATCTCTGTTACTGTACACTCCACACTCTCTCTTCCCCCTTCTGATTCCATGAACAGATAAAAGGCCCCTTTTTGTGTAGATTAGTGAACATCTCACAATAAAACAAAGCTTCAGGGATTATAGAAAGTTTGAGCATAAATGGTGGAGGGAAAAATGTCTTAATGTGATAAGGATTCAACAATTTGAAAGACATTGATCTACAGCAGTGGTTCTCAAACTTCAGCCAGTGTCAGAGTCACCTGAAGGATTTATTAAAGCACAGATTACTAGTTCTACTCCCAGAGTTTCTGATTCAGTCAGCCTGGGATGTGGTGAAGAATACATGATTCTAACAAGTTCCAAATGATGCTGGTGCTACTGCTTGTGAGGTTGGAAGGAGCAGTCCTAGATTTTAGACCTAAACATGTCACTAATCAGTGGTAAGAATTTTAAGAAAATCCCTCTTCTTCTCTTAGCTTCAGATTCTACAACTATATAATTGGTGAGGATGGAGGTTTTACTTCTACAGGTGTTTATAATAGAAAACTGCCTATGATTGCCTTAAAAACAAAATGCAATGTTCATGAGATAGAAACGTCCACATGTCCACATTTGATTTCATGAGTGTCTGGGCTCAGTTCTCAAACCCTGTCCTTAGATTTCTATACCTTTCCATCCATGAGTTTGGCTCCATTCTCAGGCAAGCTCCCACCTCATGATGCCAAGAGGCCCACTAGTAATACTATTAGTTAATATATTCACTTGTCTCAGCAACTGTAGCAAGTTATCTATTTCTTAATAGTTCTAGAAAAAAGTACCAGAGCTGGAAATCATTTCTTGGAGTGGGTCTTAAGACCCATTTGGGACTGTATGGCCCAGACCAGAGGCATGTGCAAACTCATGGGACCAAAAAATAGGGTGTAGGGTAAACACCCCTTAGGTCACATGGACCAGATGTCAGAGAGCGCTGATTCTACCAAGTTACACTGAGATGTTGCTAACAGAGGACAGGGGAATGGAAAGGTAAAGTCAGTAGACTGTAACACAGGGTTGGATGAATCAGATTAATGTGTGTCACATTTTTTAAACTGTAGACAAGCAACCAAGAAGATTCTGTAAAAGTTTCCTTAAAGGGGGTCATACTTTGAAAATCATTGGAAGTTGGTTTTTCTTTTCTCTTTTGTAATATAAAATTATGTAGCTATTTTTGTAAGTTATTCAAATATGCCCCTCCCTAAGGTGTGAGCACCTGGATGGGACCAGGGAAGATGTTGCCAGTGAGGGAGCACGGGTTTTAAGCCCATCAGACCTGAGTTGGAATTCCAGCAATATCACTGACATATTGGGCAACTGAGCAAGCTGCCTTATCCTTTCAGTTTCAGCGGAATGGGATATCAATACTTATTTTCCAAGGTGATGATGGGAATCAAGTTAGTTGATGTCTAGAAAGCATCTGTCCTAGTAAAGAGACTCAACAGATGGAGACTATTTTTATTATTATTGCCAAACTGAGGTCCATTTGTCAAAATGGTCTTGATCCCATCTATAGACTGAGAGTTATTTCAGTACATGGATATGCAGGCTCAGAGAACCAATTTGCATAAAGTCACCAATTTGGCAAACTAAGGTTTGTTTTCTTCTCTTTAAAACTCACAGTAAGTCCTGACATGTTTTTAATAAAGAGACTGGAGCATATCTGGAAGCTTATAAAATAAGGTGGACAATAGCCTGGGTAAGGTGAACATAAAAAATAGAGAGAAAACAAAGAGAACCTGGAATCAGTGGGAAACTTCATTTTCTTTAATTAGCATATTTAAGTGAAGCTTAGAAGCTACTCCTTCCCTGAAACATTGCATTTTATTAAAGGCTGTTTAGAGCTCATAACCATTCTGCTGATTTTTTCAAAACACGTTCTCCTTATAGGCCGGTGCTAAACTGTGCATATGAAATGAGCTCAGCTTAATGTTGTGTTAAAAGAATTTGGTCTCCTGAGCTGTCTCTTTTCTTAATAATATGTAATCATACTCCATCTATTTAGTTTCCATTTAACTTGCCCCATGCAGGCAATGAATCCAGTTTAATTAAATGTGCCTTTAAATAGTTGAAAGGCACTTATTTGCACCTAGCGAGTCTCCCTTTCATCCTATTAAGGCCCCCCTCAAGATATAAAAACCCAATAAAGAGGCCATGTAAGATATGTGCCCGATAATGCAAGGGAAGTCTGACATTTGTTCCATAATTCACTGGAACCTGCAGTAGCTTTTGGGCACATTGTCACAGATGAATGGAGCTGTGTGGGGCCTCAGGTTCTGTAGGGGCTTTAGCTAGATCAGTCCTTTTAAGGAAGGGCTGGTGATCTTCTGGTTTGGAGCCAGCAATGAGGGAAGCAAGTCCCACTATGACGTAGGCAGTTGCCCAGAGCAGGTCTCAGAGGGCCTCTGAAGAGGGTGTGGCCTGTGCCTCTGGTCATATTCCTTTAGGACACTGGGTGGATAGGCTGCAGTTTCTCCCATTATAAGATTTGGTAAAGAGGGCAGGGAAGCCCATCATGAACTTTGAGCACAAAGTCTGGTGGTATTTTTCAGTTAAGTAAGGATAACATTAGGGAATTGTTGCAATAGTAACTCTAATCATTGAGTCTCTCAGTTAAGGAATGGACTCGGTTCCTTTTTCATGCACTTAATGCATTGTTTTTTCAGTGTCTGCCAAGTGCTGGCCCCTGTTATAGACCAGGGACACAACAGCAAATGAAGCAAAGTCCCTGCTCACTTGAGACTTAAATTCTAGTTGGAAGATAGTGAAATCACAAAAACAAGTAGAGAAAAAGGAAAAAAAAATACACACACACACACACACACACACACACACATATATATACACACACACACACACAAGTTGTGAGAAGAAAGAAAATAAAATCAGGGTATAGGACAGAGGAATTAATGAAGTGGGGAGTTGTAAGTGTTGAGTGGACATAGTGTTAGAGAGTATTTCTTTTGTTAGGTACTGTTTCATAAGGTCAGATTTAACCCACTCTTGTTGGTTATATTCTCTGGGTTAAGTTCACTTTGTACATGTGAGACCAACTATAGTTTATCATTCTATTGGTTATCTTCATTAGCCGAGTAGATTGGGCAGGACTCCTTTTTTTATTTGTGTGCTTCCTCTATAAGAAAGAGGGTTCTCCCCACATAATCCCCCAGGGATTTATAAGTGCCATATTATATTGCTCTAGTGGGTTCTAAAGTAGGTAAGCCTTGCCTATCGAGTGAGAAAACAAGCTCTTAAATGATGGAAACTCAGATGATTAGTTATTTAATTCCTACCCAGCAGGAATGCCTTTGTGATACAAGGTAACACAAACTTCCAAAATGTAATATGATATTTTAAATTTACATCTTGGTACTTTAAAAAAAATTGGTATGTGCATCATCACAACAATCTTGTATAGTGGATAAGATCTGTGATGACTAGCTGTGTGGTCTTATTGTTTCAAGGCAGGGATTAATTTCCCTTGGAATTCAGATTTTTTTCATTTAAAACTTGGAGACATTAAGGCTCATTTTGCATGAAAGATGTTAAGTTACATGATAAAATAGGTTAAGTAACTACCACAGTGAAAATAATAGGTGCTCAGTAAATAAGAGCTATCAGTGAGTACCAGACGTGTAGGACAATAATGTGTGGGAGGAAGAGATGTGAGATACCTGTAAAAGAAACATCTAGAGGGCAAAAGGTTGAGGGCAGATTTTAAACAAAGAAATGTCATGATTGTATGTTTATACTGGATTCTATGTAGATAACAGATTAAAAAGAGACAAAAGTAGAAGAAGAAAGATCATTTATATGACTATTTATATCACCGGTCTGGGTATGACAAAGGAGATAAAGACAAAGCATGATGTGTGATTTGGCCATGGAATGGACAGGACCTGCTTGATGACTTGAATGCAGGCAGTGAGGGAAAGGGAAGAGACTTCCTAATTTCCACTTCCAAGGACATGTAGGTTTGGCATTCAGTTTCTACTATAATATCAAGATTCTTAACTACAGCATAGGCCTAGAGCTCAGAAGATAACAGTGGAAAGAAAATAAGTTAGTGATTGGTCATCTTTACAGCCAAGGGAGGTCAGATCACCTAGAGAAGAGAGGAGGGCTCAGGCGAAATCTTGGAAGAACTCTACTACTTCAGGGCAGCATGAAGGGGGAAGAAGTCCTGAGACTGAGGAGTGGTCAGTGAAACAAAGGGAAAATCACAGTTGCTAGAGGATAGACTGGCTCAGGAGCAGAGTAATCATCCATTCTGTGTCAGACGTCAGAGTTGTGAAGTTAGATGAGGATTTAGCAAAACCGGTCATTGAAGACCTTCATGAGGGAAAAAATTTCTGAAGACAAAGGGACAAACCAGTTTGGAATGAATTTGAGAATGAAGAGGAAATCACAGATGGGGGCATATTGTTGAAGACATAGTTACTGAGACCTACATCATGCCAGATGATCTTCTGGGGTGGAGTAGTAAATTCAATTATGCTACTTCTATTATGGAAGGGATAACAGACAATAAACATAGAAATAAATGTGCAGTATGTCTGCTGGAAAGATCAAAGTGGCATTAATCAAAACAAGGAGTATTGAGTGAGGTTTGTTGTTGTATATGGCAAGGTCAGAGAAGTCAGCTGGCAATGTCCCATCTCAGAAGGAGCACAGATCGCTAGGATGTGAGAAGAAGAGAACACTCACCAAGGAGGTATCTGTGGGCTTCACACTCCAGCGGGGAGAAACAGCATGTACAAAGACTTGAGGCAGCTACGTGAAGAGTATTTCTGAAGAAACAATGAAGAGAGTGTGGCTTGAGTGGAATGCGTGAGGTTAAAGGAGGTTGTATTGAGGTCAGGGCAGTGAAGGAGGGGTGTGTATTGCAGATCACGTCAAGTTCTGAAAGTATTTTTATCAAAACTTAGTCTTTTCCTGTAAGCTGTGAGATAGCTGGAGAGTTCTTATGAGAAGCTGCTATAGGGAGGAGCCATCAGGGTCTTGTTGCAGCCATCCAGGTAAAGGGTGACAGCAGCTTAGTAGTGGTCACAGTCTACTAGTGAGAAAGGGTCACATTCTGGAAGTATTTTAAAGCTAAAATTGATATAGTTTACTAATAAATGAGATGCTGAGTATGAGGGGTGGGGAAAAGTCAAGGACACCTACATAAATGATTTAAGAAGTTGATGGAGAAAGAGGACTGAAAATATCGGGTAAAGGCTGTAACAGATAGGAAACTAGGATGGTGATTCAGGGATGCATGGAATAGCTAAAGAGAAGGATCCTTTATCAGTTTGCTAGAGCTGTTGTTAAAAACAGCACAAAGTGGGTTTGTTTTCTCACCAGTTTTCTCAAGATCAAGGTGGCCTCAGGGTAGTTTTCTCACCAGTCCAAGATCAAGGTGGCCTCAGGGTAGTTTTCTTGGAGGCCTCTCTCCTTGGCTTGCAGATGGCCGTGCACTGGCTGCTTCTTCACATACCATCCCTCTATGCATGCATGTCCTGGTGTATCTCACTGTATCCTGGTGAGCTTGATTTCCTCTGCTTATAAGGACCCCGGTCAGACTGGAATAAGGTATGCCATAATGCCCTCATTTTAACTTGATCACCTGTTTAAAGGCCCTATCTCCAAATGCAGTTACAACCTGTGTTACTGGGGACTAGGGCTTCAACACAGGCATGCTGGGGAAACACTGTAGCATATGTATCACATGATCTTGACTTAGTAGCAGTGGAGAAAAGATGAGGAATGATATGAAAAGTGAACTGTTCTCCCTCTTTTCAGACTGAAATATCATCTGGCATCAAGACTTGGAAAGACCTGTGTGGCTGTTGAGGGAGAGAGTGACTTGCAGCAATGTCTTTGTATTGTTCTTGGAGCAAAAGTGTGATTTGGGCTGAAGAAACCAACTTTTGGAAATACTCGCAGGATTAGTAGGGAGACCATGTGTTCTTTTTTTTTTGGAATCATGTTTAGGAAACTGAAATCTATAGATTTTGAACTTGCCATCTGTACTTTACACATTTTTCTAAACTGAGTTTCAGGGACAGAGGGAGAGAGAATAGGAAACAAATTAAATGATTAAAAGTGAATGAAAGTAGAATTTTGACCCAAAGATCTGAAGCAGTATGACAGGTAACTCAAATATTCCTCCTTTTTTTGTTGTTTTTAATTTATTGTTGGGGATTCATTGAGGGTACAAGAAGCCAGGTTACACTGATTGCATTTGTTAGGTAAAGACCCTCTTACAATCGTGTCATGCCCCTAAAAGGTGTTCCTCCTTTTTAATCGAATGAAATGAGGGAAGGTAAGTGGTCACTAGTATCACTGTTATCACAGCTATTACCTCATTGATGCTTCGTTAAGATGAACTATAATGAATCATGAACTTAATAAAATACAGGATTATATCGAACATACTTTTTTAAAAGTCAAAATAAACAAAAGGTTAAAAGACCGCCGATAAAATCATGGTACAGATTAACAAGTGTGACATTCAGATCATGTTCATTTTAGATATTTTCCACCTCTACTTGTGTTTCTAGTGTGCTAGCTCTGGCTTTAACCCATTAAGTTTTAAATTCTCACTCCAACACTTAGCACAAATTACTTAACCTAAACTTCAGTTTTCTCACCTGAGAATGGGAATAATGACAACACTGATCCCAGAGAGCCACCATGGTGAATAAATAAAAATTGTGGGTGTAGTGCTTGTTTCAATGTTTGGGATAGAATAAGGGCTTAACAAAGAGTTTAAATTGACACACTAGTGAAAGAAAGTGAAAACAAACCTTAGTCCCTGAGGTGAGGCCCAGTAGGCTGCCAGGAAGGACACAGTGTTACAGGGCTGTCTATAGGTATAATGGCTGAAGCTGAAACAGAGACTCTGAGAGATGCTGTACTCCCACTCAGGACAATAGTGAAAATCAGAGACCTTTATTACAAAGAAAGAAAATAGTTATAGGACAAAGCCTTCACCTTTCCCCCACATATGTCCCTCATTCAAGCCCATGTTCCAATGTCCTGTGACTTCATTTCCAAAACATACATTCAAAGATGACATTTTTAAAAGTTTCAAGACAGCAATAGCGGAGCGCTCAACCAAGTGGGGACCTTTCTGAGACCCCACTCTCATTGTTCCATAAATGGTTGGAAATGGAGACCACTGCAAAGAACTAATGAGGTCTTTTTAGATCTAATGGGAAGAAGTAAAGAAGTCTAAGAAGTTTTTCTGCTCAATAGAACACATGTGAGTTTCCTATTTAGTTCCATAAAACTGGGGGGTCCACAGTGTCACTCTATTTTGGTGTGCAGTACCACTCATACTCAGAGAAATGGTTAGAGAAAACTATGTTCTGGGTTATTTAGTAAATGGTCTCCAAGTGAAGCTGCCAATGTGATGTTAAAAGCAAGTATGACTTCTCAGGAAATAGCCCAGGTCTAGGATATGCAAGCAAAAATATAATTAATAGAACTCTCAGAGCGCTCTTAGATAAGATATAGGGACCTCTTGTTGTTAACTTGGGAAATTTATTAAATAACGGGTTAGGATTTCAAGGGAATAAGGGGAATAAGCTGCTCTAGTTCAGTCAAAGAAGAGAATTGATAAAGGCCAAGTTTATCTGTTGAGTCTGAGCAGGCTTGTTTCAGCTATCCCATTGCCCAACCCATAATCAGCAGGGCAGAGAAAAAAAAAGTCCACATGGATTAAATAGCCAAGAACAGATGAAAAGCAAGCTGATAATATAGTAATTAGGAATGATGCCAAAGCATGACATGCAGATGCCCAATGTTGGAGAAATACAAAGAAAAGTGTACTATCCTAAAAAAAAGACTAATCAGAACAGGTTTTCCATCTGCATATATTTTTAGACTAAAACTGAGGGGGAAGGTAGCAAGGAAATGATTAGTACTATAGTTGGGGTTATTCATATATGATAAAATTTTTGCAAGGCTTCCTTCCCATTTCATGTAGTAATTCTGGAATTGTGTTATTTTCAACATGGTTGCTGAAATTCAAAAAATAATAATTTTGAAAAGGAAATAGCTTGAAAGAAAGCATGCCTGATACTCAGGGAGAAAGCAAAGGATGCTATGTTAGGTAGCTCTTGATCAGGGTCAACTGGTGTAAAAAGAGGCCTGATTCCAGTCCTGCTTCTACTGTTTACTCCACGTGACCTTTACTAGGTGTCACTTCTCATTGGCTTCAAGGTACTTCTCTGCCAAGTGAGATGACTGGACAATTTCCAAATTTCTTTTAGGTCAAACATTTTGTGATTTTTCTTGCCAAAAAATCTTTCAAGACAATGGAAGAATAAATAGCAAGTAGAACTTACTGTGGAGTAAGGCTGACATTCTCTGTGAACAGATTAAGTCGGCATGCTTATATTTTATACTGTATGATTTTCCCCATTGAAGCTTCACAGTCTTCCCCAGGTTCTTTGTGTGTATATGTGCACATATGATGAATTGTTATAACAGTAAAAACTCAGTTTTAAGTGTGAAAGTTCAGGTTGTACATTTGACAATTTTATCTCCAAATTAAAAATAAAACCAGGCCAAGCCATCAGAGGAATTATGAGCATAATTGCCATTCTTTTCCCTGGATTTCCAAGTTCAAGGAAGAAACTGCCTTTCTAATATCCATTGCACCTTCTATAACCAATGGATTTTCACTACCAATGGATATCACTGAAGTGGATGATAAAGTCCAGCACTGCAAGTTCGCACTGGACCAACATCCTGATGAATGACCTTTCAAGGGAAGGAGAGATTTTAAGTGACTTTTCTGTTTGGTACTGCATCCAGCCCAAGTGCACCCTACTCAGTTCCTGGAGTCATCTCCAGGTTTGCTCTCATTCTTCTTCAAAAGATTCAAAAAGTTTCCTTCTTCCCCTGAGAAACACAAAGAGTGATTCTGCTTCTCTTCTGGACCATGGAGTTTTACTGATCCTTTCTTAAGGATAGTTATGTGCATTTTTTAAGGAAATTCCTAAACCTAAGACGTTTGCAATGTGCTTTCAGAAACCCTTTATAAAAATAAATGTTAATAAGTTAAATGATGGTATAACTTTTTGTACTGCTAAAATTCTTTAACCTTCCTGCCTAATTAACAAAAGTCAAAAGTATGAGACAAAATATGAATCAATATTTAACTCAAGCCAACAAAATATTTGTTGCAATTCTGTTCTATAGAAGTGATTTCTTATGTATAGGAATCACAAAGATGAAACCAACTCTGGCTTCTAGGAAGAAAGTCAAAATAGAGGTAACAGTGTTGGCAACAGCTCATATGTAACTTTAATACAAACCAGTCTATGCTACTGGGTGATGGGTGAACAAAACATAATGATGCTTAAGGGTAGAATGGTGATAATGGGGAAGCTGGTTTTCTGTGAGCATTTGGATTTCATTTCGACTTGGCGGTTGAGTAGAACTTTAATAGTGAAGGAAGTAAAGGAAAAACAGCAAAAATAAAAACGGGTAATCTTTTCTGAGTATTTACTTAGGAGCATTTGCTGTTTTTCATTTTAGAGAGAAAAACTTTCATGCCTTACCTATGACATTTCAGAGCCAAGCCTTGCAGGTGTTTTTGGTCTTAAGGCCTAAATTTATAATATTTGCAGGGCACACATTGAATAACATATCCAGCATAGTTTTTGCCTCTGGTGAGGGAAAGAATGTAGTAGAAGATGGAGGCAATTTAGTCCAAATTTCAGAAGGCTTTAACTATCTGACTAGGGACTATCTGACACCATCCAATTGAATAAGATAGCCTTTGATATTGAGGTTTGGAGGGAGCAGGGGGATAGCTTTATTATGGCATACTGTTAAATATTACGACACATAGGCGTCTCAGGTAGGCTAATAACTTGATGCATCTTCAAAATAATTTTCTATATGTGCTGAACAATGAAAGAGAGGTATAACCCTGTTTGGGAAATGTTGAATAAAGGGAATCCATATTGTAAATGCTAGGCCTTCCCCATATTATATTTTTCTGAGTTCTGGTGCTAAAGTTGCATGTAAAACAAAAAAAGAAAAAGAAAAAAAATGACTTATGTCTTAGAGTATTTGAACTCCTATAACGAATGACCATAATTGTGGTGTCTTATAAACAGTAGAAATTTATTTATCACAGTTATGGTGACTGGGAAGTCCGAGATCAGGGTGCTGATAAATTTGATGTGTGGGGAAGGTCTGTTTTCTGGTTCACAGATAGCACTTCTCACAGTGTGCTCCATGGGGTTCTCACAAAGGGAAAGGAGCAAAGGAGCTCTCTGAGTTCTCTTTTATAAGGGCCATTAATTTATCATATGATCTAATCACCTCCCAAAGGCCTCCCCTCCTAATATATCACGTTGGTGATTATGTATCAACATATCAAATTTGGGAGGGGTTGGACATGTGAACATTCACATCATAGCAAAACCTCTCCATTAATTTAAAAAAGAAAGAAAACATCTTGTAAGATATTTAGCAGCATCAACTGTTATTCAGTCAAGTCTTTAAAGGGTTTCACTTCTCCTCCAAGGTTATTAATGTACTAGACATTTGTCATGCTTCCTGGCTGCCTAAGACTTTTCTAGCACTACTCCAAGGAAGAAGCCAAAGGCTTGACTTAGCTGACTTCCTTACATCTGGACAGGCATGTGACCTACACCACCCAATGAATGCAGTTTTGCAAAATATGATAGAAAATAAGCAGTGTGATAAAGCAATATCTGCACATAATCTATTTTGTTGTTGCAAGATTAAAGAAATGTTCAGTATTTGGAATTTGTAGTGGCTGCAGAAGTTGAAAAATTACTTTTCTGACACAAGGGGCATTGTGCAGGCAGCAATAGTTGTTGCAGAAGCAGTGAGCTCTTGATGCACAAACGGTGATGGTACACATTGTGTTATCTAGTAAGTGTGAATTTTATTGTCAGACCAATTTTACAATGTGGTTTGAGGGCATTTTCCTGAACACTTGGCCTCCAGCTTTCTTTTAATTATCCTTTGATCTGCTAAATACCTTTTCAGTAAATACCTTTTCTGCTTAATTTTCCTGAGCTAACTTCTGTTGCTTGGATCTACAAACCTCTAGTACACAATGTCTTTTCCATTCTGATAAACTCCATTTGCTCTACCTTGTTTCATATCCAATGATGTTTTCAATCCTCAGCCAATGGTCAATGGCTCATATGGATAGGTGCCCCAGGCAGCTGTTATGCTAACCTACTATCGAATCTGGAACTAAATATTGGAAGGAGCAGTTTCAGGAGGGCAGCCAGGCAGTGGTGAAAGGGCATGCATCACTCCATGGCAGAAAAATGGTAGAGAGAACAAAAATGAAGGTTTAGCTCTAGGGCTGAAAAATATTAGGCTCACATTCACAGTTTGTCTTACTAGTCTGGAGTACGGCTGCAGTAACATGTGAATTGTCAGTTGCTCACATCTCCAAGTTCCCATAGAGTATAGCACAGATCTTTATTATAATATGTCACATACTATACTATAAACATCTGTCTCTACCATTATACAGAAGCTAGAACCATGACATTGTTGTGTGTGTGAACTTCACGGAAGACCCAATAAGTAGCATCTTTCATTGCCACTCCCCAAATTCTGAACAAATTGATAGGTAAGATAAAAGCCTGGTAGAATACATCAACATGGTATTTTTCTAAGCACTTCCTGTTAACTCATTTAATCTATGACAATCCTGTTTAAGTAGGTTCTGGCATTAGTCCATTTTTATACATAAGGAAATAGAGAAGTAGGTCATTTGCCAAAGATCATATAGTGTGTACATGTTTTTCTAGTGTCTACTATAAGGCAGAGAAAAGTCAAAATGTCAACTGTTTCAATTGCCAGAACTTATAGAGATTACAGTTTAAGTGAGAAGAAACAGTAGGCTTCATAATACTGTAACCTAATCTCAAACAGTACTAGAAAATTATATGACTCCCCTAGAGAAGCGTCAGTGCTACTAGGCTTAGCTCCTGGCCAAGGGCAGACAAGAATACATGGTTGTGGAAGACAGAAAGCACCCAAAGGGAAGCATAGAAGTGTGAATCCATTTCCTCTCCCTATCTCACTAACGATGATCATTCAGTCCCTCTGCCTTAGAGAGGAGGAAGATAGGAGAGAAGCCTACCAGTTATACTGATTGCTACCTCTTCTTTGGAAACTTGAACCAGGATAAAGAATGATAAAGAATGCTTCCCATTAAACATTCCCAAGGCTTTGGTTCTCTGAACCTATTTGACTCTTAAATATACAAACATCTGACAATTAAGTTCATGAGCTCATCCTAGAAAAAAATGCTACATACAGTTTTGCTGAATATTACTATAGTCAAGGGGAGTACTTTGAAGGTGACTATAGTGATATTCAGCAATGAAATATGTAGCACTTTTTCTAGGATAAGTTCTCGAACTTAATTGTCTAACCTTGCATTGCCCTTGATGTCCTGACTATCATCAAAATAGCTCCCTTTTAATATTTCCTTTTTTTTCAGGTAAAGACAATTTTCTTAGGAGCCAGATCAGCTGAGTAAAGAGGGTGTTCCAATATTGTGGTTTACTGGCTAAAGAATCCCTCGCAGACAGTTCTGTATGAGCAGGTGCATTGACATGATGCAAGAACCATGAGGTATTGGCCAAGATTTTCAGTTAAGACTTTCCTAACTGTTTCTCTATTAATGTTTACTTTGTCTGCTATGCTTCTCACAGTCAGCTGATGATTTTAACTCACAACTCGACAAATGTTTGCAATGTTTTTGTCAGTCCTGCTCTTTATTCTGATGATTAAAGTTCTACTCTTTGCTCTTTACTCAGTTCTACTCTTTACTCTGCTCTTTACTGTGCTCTTTCTCTCTGATGGGGAGAAAGCATGAGTGAAAAACATTTAATCCTCCTTTACACTGCTGTTTTCCTCATGGCATTATCCTCATCAATTTGAACTAAGTGATTTCATTTCCATTCTTGCCAAATTTGACCAAAAAAATTATGTTTGTTCATTGGTCTAATTTAAGCTCTGACATTCTCATGATGACACACAAAAACATGTAACAACAATAATGAATGCCACTCAGCAAGGCACTGCTGCATGTAGACATGAACACAACTGTGAGACATTGATATAGCAAGGTTTTGAAACCTTACTGAGGTGTTACTACAGTGCTGCCAATATAAGCACGCAATGGCAAGTTTCACGAATTTAATTGTCAGACCTCATATACTCAACAAGGATGTGGTTATCTCATCCACAGATAGCCCTTCTGGCTGGTCTGATTCTGCCTTCACAAAGTTGGTCCCCTACCAATCACTTGCCCATCGAGGATCCCATGAGCTGGCTGTAATAGTGTATTTTTTAAGCTAATTCTAAAGCCACTATAGCTAGCTGAAATTTGTTTGCTTATTTTTTCCAATCCTGAATTATATTCAAACACATTACTTAATATAAATAAATAGGAAGTGTTAAGTTGATCCAATAATATTTGAATATAAACTCTAATATCTGAATATAAACTCCTTTCCAGGATCAAATTCCTTAGGAGAAAATGCTCATAGATTAGGTCCTCTTGAAAATTCAAGTTTGAATATATGAAAATTCAAAATAATTGAAGTCTAAAATCAAATATTCTCATCCTTGTGTATGTAAAACCCAAAGAAAGTAAGGTCCTTTTTATATTCTTCTCACTCTTAGTTAAAGGCATTCTCAATGCCTGGGTGAAGTGGGATTCCTTTAGAAGATACAGCCAGTGTTTTCCATTACTAGAATACAGGCAGTTTCTTTGAACCTCAGGAATTGAATTAGTTCAAAACCAAGTCTATCATGTACCTCACTTTTTAATGAGTTCAAAGATTTGTTATGAGAGAATATTTTAGTGCTGCTGCTAACCTCACAAATGTAGAAACAAAGACAATTCCCAGCGTTTAAGCCCTTATTTTCTCAGGCAAAGAAACCCAGAATTTAGGACTGCCAAAGACAATAAAGTATAGATTCCATGCTATCTGAAAGAGGTGAGTAGACAGGGAAAATTTGTTTTCAGCTACACATGTACCAATCAGCCCACTCTTGTTTAAGAAGACAATCACCTGTAGATTTAGACTCGGTTGGGAGATCTTTTTGAACATTATTTAATTTGAGCATAGTACATTTATCATATCTGAAAGGGATGTGATAAACCCCAACTAGGGATTCTGTCTCCCACCCCAGACAGGGCTAGTTGAAGTACTGTGTCTTCTGGAGTTCAGACATTTGCAGTGGAGGCATTCCAACAATCACGTTTTTTTCAGGTATCGTTTTTTTCTAATTCGGTATAAACTTTCTAATTTCCACTTCTCCTTTAATCTCTATGTCCCTAGCATGCCTGTCCTCCACGGAGTAGGACTCTTTGTGAAAGCCTATTTTCACACTCCCATGCTGGCAGCCTTCTTACTTCTGTTGCATTGATGTCTATTAACAAAGCCTCTTGCCATGGAATTGATTAAACCTGTGAAAGCTGCCTCTTACAGAAAATTTCTCTCTTGTCCTCACTGGGTTTCATCTAAACCAACACTCTTTAACTGATGTGGTTTTGATTGCTTCTGAAACTTGTACCTGGGGCCCTGAGCTCTAGTATGTGCTTTTTAAATACAGTAAAACACACAAAGAGGTTAGTAATTAAAGCAGAACCCATTTGAGGATAATATGTGTGTGTATGTGTGTGTGGGGGGGGGGTTGGGTATTCTTCAGGCAATAAGTTTCCTCCACATTCCTAAATATGAAACGGAATTTAGGGTACCAGATCTAATACAACGTATTTTATTTTTTGTTAATTTTAATTTTTTTTTTTGCTCTGTCACGCCAGGGAGAGTGCAGTGACATGATCATAGCTCACTGCAGCCCTAAACTCCTGGGCTCAAGTGATCCTCCTGCCTCAGCCTTCCAAGTAGCTGGGACTGTAGGCATCCACCACAATGCCCAGCTAATTTTTCTATTTTCAGTATAAATGCCATCTTTCACTTGCTCAGGTTGGTCTCAAACTCCTGAGCTCAAGCAATCTTTCTGCTTCACCCCCCTAGAGTGCTAGGATTACAGGTGTAAGCCACCACATCCAGCCACAACCTTACTAGAGCTAGCAACCACACTAGCTCTGTGTGTAGCTCTCAGCCTCCTTAGGCTTGAGAGTGACTAACAGTCCATGTACTAACGCCTACAATGATCTTTCAACACACAGTTTAACAGGAATAGTTTGAGCCAGTAACTAGTACCTAAGTCCCCTCTGATGGGCTAAGGACTTCATAAGATCAGCTACATAAGTTGCACAAGTTAGCGCAAAATGGAAATGTGGGCTCCTTCAGGTAGGGGTTCACAAATGACTGCACTGGTCACATACATACCCATGAAGCTTGTCCTGCACAGTACTGGCCCACACACTGTTTGTAGATCTTGTGCCTTTTGGCCTGATTTCGGCTAATTTTGTTACTAATAAAGGTGATAGAAAACTTTATATAGCTGTGAGGAAAATTTTATAATGCATAGCCTCCATATTAAACAGATGGACAGTTCTAGGCACAAACAGTGAAGGAGAGCCATGGATTGGTCCACATTGGAACAGAACTGTTACTGTTAAGATTAACACATGAAGGGTGGTGCCTGTGGCTCATTTGGTAAGGCACCAGGCCCAGAGTGGTGGGTTCAACCCGGCCCCAGCCAAACTGCAACAGAAAAATAGCCAGGAGTTGAGGCAGGTGCCTGAAGTCCCAGTTACTCCAGAGGCTGAGGCAAGAGAATCACCTAAGCCCAGGAGCTGGAGGTTGCTATGAGCTGTGTGACACCATTGCACTCTACCAACGGCTGTAAAATGAGACTGTCTCTACAAAAAAAAAAAAAAAATTAACACACAAAGCACTTGGGAGTCCAAGGTTGGTGGATTGCCTGAGCTTGTCGTCACCCTTATGGCCCTGGTCTTGATCGCACCAGAAAGGAACCAGGCGAGATGCGGATTAGAAGTACAAGCTTGTAGGAGGTGGGGTAACCTTGATTGCAGGGTAGTCCCGAGCAAACTCTGCAGTAGCCTTTTATTGAGACAAAACAACACAGGTGAGGGGAGTATTAGACAATGACTACATGCCCAAGGCTCGCCATGGGCTGGGTTCTTTCTCCTCAAGGAGCACCTGTGGACGAATTGGCCGAGGGCCCATGTTGTGTGAATGGAGACACGAGGGACAGTAACTTTGCCCCAGGTGCAAAACTCATACCTATAATTATTAGGGGAAATACAAGAAACAGACTACACACTCTCCAGGTGGCGTGTAGCAAATTGTCTTTATTCTGATCCACCTTATATACACTGGTGGTCACGTACACACTTAATCTATAATCTATAGCCTTTTACCATTACCTAACTTCTTCTAACTATAATTAACTTGTGGAAAATCATTAACTCTACAAGTCAGCACAATACTTTGTTTTTACATTCTTCTTAGACATGTGTCATCTTTTGAATATAGGCTCTAAATAAAGATCATAAAGAGCTGCAGGGGAGACTGGTGAATGAAACCCCTCAAGCACACACTTAGTTAACCCAAAAATGGATTGATGACTTTGTTTTTCTAAAGAGCAGAAATCTTTAGGCCCCAAGACATTATGTACAGACAGACATATGTCATCCTCTGATCCATATCACCAGGGGTGAGGTTGTCGGCCTCTAAGCACCTGGGCTTAACAGAAGCATACTTTACTGTTTTTATGGACTTTTACCTCTGAACAAACAGCCTCTGTGTACACTTCCGGGGAGCCCAGCTTTCTTGCTTCTGTATTAGCAAATGCCATTTTAACCCATTAAAGGCTTGCCTTTGTGTGGCTTATGTAGGGTGGTCTTCTAACCCTAAAGGCACGCCCCCCAGCTGCAAATCATCTTGCTCAGAGGTTGTGTGGCTCTTGGCGTCCAATACTTATCCCCCCTCTAGTGTATGAAAGACATTTTTGGATAGGCAAGGGAGAGAATCTGTCATTGGTTATTTCAGCTATTCTCACCGAGGAGCTTTCCTTCCTGCTAAGTAAAAAACAAAAGGGCATATTAGTATAACAAAATTACACCAACGGAACTAATCCAGGTATAAGGGAAACTATTTTAGCCAAACTAGGCATAGGGGAAAGCATGTCCCCTTTGTGCTAATCACCACCAACTATGTGCTATGGGATGACCCATCGGGCCCATGATGCTTCCACGGGAAGTATTAATCACCAACTGAAGTTATGTTAGGTGGGGAAAGGTCTGTACCGAACTCAGACCCATTCCAAAGAGCAGTATAACTTAAAGATTAGGTGCCCAACTGAAACAGATAAATCCAACAAGTGAAATTCTCTTACCTTGGCCAATACCAGTATAACCTTTACCTCGAAGCCTACTGTTCGAGATCTTTGTTGTCATAACTTTCAAAGGTTTAGAAGATGCATACTAAGCTCACCTGGGGCTTATTATTCAGCCCCAAATAATGAAATCCTGTATCAATCTTCCTACTCTGCATAGAAGTTCCAACAGCCTTTTAGGGAAATGGGATGCTGACCACTCTTAACTGCTTCCTGCTGATGATGGACGGTGATATAGGAGAGGCAGCTGTAGTTCCCACAGAAGAGATTGACCCAGGGCTTCTCTACTATTAAATTACCTAAGCTCCAAAAATAAGGGTCCTGTGAATAAAAGAAAAGTTAGTGAAAACAAATTTGTTAAAGTGCTGGCAAGATTTCCTTCTTGTGTCGAGGCTTAATCCAGCGGGCTGGTAGCCACTGCTTCTCTTGTTCTGTAATAGTGGGCAAAACCTCAACTGCAATGCAGTACATAACCAGACTTCCATTCTGACATGTCAGGTTTTCTATTAAAAATAGGTTGTTGTATTGGAGACGATGGTGGATGAATGAGAGATGTCCAGTGGCATTCTGCAACTGTCTTTCCATCCTTGCTGAGATTCAGAAAATTGAGAGTGAAAAGAGCTCTAGTGAGCATGTACTTAGGACTATTATTCAAAGGGAAGATATCCTTGCCCCCCTCTCTGTTCATCTAACATACCTTTCAATGTTTTATGATGTTACTCAAAAATGGCTTGTCCTTGAGAATTGTAAGTAATACCATGAGATAATTGAATATTCCAAAAAAGATAGGAAGGTAATTTGTGAGTAGAATAAAAAGGTGCATTATCAGTTTTAATAGATTTAGGGAGACCCATAATAGTAAAGCACTCTAACAAATGTTGAATGACAAGGCTAGTCCATTCTCCTGGTAAGGCAGTAGCCCAAGAGAAATGAGAGAAAGTATCTATGGATTGAGGAACATGTTTCAGTCTACCAAAGGATGAGACAATGATCACATCCATCTGCCATATCTTATTTGCTGCTTCTCCTCTAGGGTTGGTTCCTTCTGGAAAGGGAGATAAGTATATCTTTGAACAAGAAGCGCAGTTAGAAAGAATCTGCTGAGACTGATTTCTTGTAAGTTGAAATTTCTTATGGGAGCATTTTTGCATTAGCGAGTGTATAAGAGTGAAAGGTAGAAGCTTTTTGAACAGTGCCAATAAGGAACCGATCTATCTTTGCATTCAATGAGGTCATTGGAGCCAGTAATATGGTGTGTGCTCTGATATGAGTTATGTGGATAGGGTGAGTGCGATGCCTTATAAGTGCCTGAATAGATCGAAAAAGAGAAGAAATCTCATCAGTGGAAGTGACGGTTGCTGTTTCTATCTTTCTAAAAGCTATATAGGCATACTGAGAGTCTGTAACCACAATTATTGCACAAGGAAAGTCTTGAAGTAAAACAAAAATAGCATATGTTTCATTTTTCGAACCAAGGTATTAGGACTTTGAACAACTTTGAAAGTATTACCATCTGTATATTCAACTTTACCATGCTTGCTGGCATCTGTAAAAGATAACAGCATCCGATATTGGAAAGTCTCTAACAACATACGGGAGAATCCAATTAGTAAGCTTTAAAAACTGAAATCTTGATATCTGCTGCATACAAGAATCTCACCTTAGCTTAAAAGATAAAATTAGACTCAAGGTGAAGGGATGATCATCTATATTCCAAGCAAATGGAACACAGAAAAAAGCAGGTGTTGTGATCTTATTTGCAGATACAATAGGCTTTAAACCAACCAAAGGAAGGATAAAGATGGACATTTCATATTTGTTAAAGGTATAACTCAATATGAAGAGATTTCAATTATGAATATTTATGCGCCCAAACAGACTGTGCCTCAATTTATAAGAAAATACTCTAATAGACATGAGTAACGTGATTTCCTCCAGCTCCATAGTAGTTGGAGATTTTAATACTCCTTTAGCAGTGTTAAATAGATCCTCCAAAAAGTAGCTAAGTAAAGAAAGTTTAGATTTAAACTTAACCATTTAACAACTGGATTTAACAGACATCTACAGAACTTTTCATCATAATAAAATTGAATACATATTCTTATCAGCACCCCATGGAACATACTCAAAAATTGATTACATCTTAGGTCACAAGTCTAATCTCATCAAGTTTAAAAGAATAGAAATTATTCCTTGCATCTTCTCCATCATGGAATAAAAGTTGTACTCAATAACAGGAATCTGCATACTCATACAAAAACATGGAAGCTAAATAACCTTATTCTGAAGGATAGCTGGGTCATAGATGAAATTAAGAAGGAAATTACCAAATTTTTGGAACAAAATGACAATCAAGACACAAACTATCAGACCTCTGGGATACTGCAAAGGCAGTCCTAACAGGGAAATTTATAGCACTGCAAGCCTTCCTCAAGAGAACAGAAAGAAAGGAAGTAAACAACTTAATGGGACATCTCAAGCAACTGGAGAAGGAAGAACATTTCAACCCAAAACCCAGCAGAAGAAAAGAAATAACCAAAATTAGAGCAGAATTAAATGAAATCGAAAACAAAAGAATTATACAATAGATCAACAAATCAAAA
>CAUYON010033400.1:0-28622 GCA_963573935.1 Arctocebus calabarensis | reverse complement strand
TTTATATAGTGATCAAGAAAATGCCATGAAGGCTATCTGTAACAGTACGATCAAAACATTTCTGAATGTATATGAATCATGCCCTATGATTGCACCAATGTACAGAATTATGATTCAATAAAATTATAAAAAAAAAGAAGGAATAATATTTGATAACACAACACAGTGAATATAATCAACAAAAAGTTAGGGTATACTTTAAAATAACTAAAAGAGTGGAATTGGAATTTTTCTAACACAAAGACATGTTAAATACCCAAGGTGATGGATATCCTAATTATACTAAATTTGTCAATTCACATTGTATTCCTGGAATCAAAACATCACATATACTTTATAAAGACATTACCTCTTATAAGGCTCAGGTTCCGGATTTCTCAAGACTGCTCAAACCCTTAAAGTTAATGATTACAGAAACAATAGGAGCTGATATGCTTGCTCAGAGAAACTGCTGGAGTCTTTGTTGCCTTCCTCAGCTTACCCTCTGAGCTAATGAGCAAAAAGCCTTCAATAAAACCTGAGTGGAACTGACAGGGGGCGGTGGTCCCCTTAGTTCCCACCTTTCAAAATTCTATTTTGTGTGTCTTGTCTCTTTCTTTCTTGTCATTCTAACTTTACATTTCTTCAGTTGGTACCTGCCAGATCCACAGGTCTTAAGAAACCCTGCCCCCAGGGCAGGACTCTAGCAATTACCACTGGATACTCCCAATAAAACACTTATAAGAGGTGATGTCTGGGTGACTGTGTATTTTCAACCTTAGAACACTGTAGTCAAACTAAAAAATAAAACAAGATTGGTCTATTACTTTTAGTTGAAGTGAACAAAGGAGTTGGGAAGAGCAGATGAACTCAGGGATTCACATTCTACACAAATCACCTGAAAACTTTTGTACTTACCTTGGCAGAAACATTCATTTCCTGCAGCATAAAGGCTAATATTTCTGAAAAGTAAACCTAGAGTCTCATTTTAGGAGTGAGTAAATTACAATACAAATTGAAATATCAACCTCTGATCTATGTTTCCTGTTAAACTGAGGCATTGTTTGTGAATGAAAGGGATCCTGAAAATTGGGACAGAAACTTATGGGCAGTTCATGGTGAAAAGAGCCACAACAAACCCTTAAATTCTGCAACTTTTTTTTGCCAATTAAAGCATCCCTTTACCCCCTGACTAAGAAAGTTGTTCTTTCTTTGCCTGAATGATTCGTAGTGAATTCCTCTGGGGTAGTTATCTTGGCAAAGTACAGTTGAATTTCCTCAGTACTGACCCCTGTCATCCTGTTTGCCCCTAAGACTTATAGTCTCAAGCCCAGAAGACTCCAAAGAGTGAAGTACAGTGTGATTAATTGGAAGAAGATGTAGTACATACCAAAAGAACTAGCTGATACTTACAACTGAGCTTACGGTTATGGGATTATGGTGGAATGAATGTAATGTTGAATCCGGCAAAATATATTGATATGGACTTATTAAGTAAAAAATTTTAATGTTTACATTCAACACGTTAGAAATATCTTAAATAGACCTAATATTTTTCAAAATGACCATTAAAAGTAAGTTGGCTTCATGTTTTCCCCACAGAAAATCAAAAGCAAATATACAGTGCCAAGATGATCATGAGCAAAATATCCCTTCAATAAAACTCAATCGTGGGGATGAAACAGGGAAACAAGTGAAAAAACTCCAAGCAAATAGTAAGAAAATCAGACATTTATAACAACAGTGCTCCTCTCCCAATTTCCCAATCTGCCAGGCACTGGGAATATGGAAAGTTACCTCCAGTCTCACACTTTGTACATAATAAAAAGTTAGATGAAGGTGGACAGTTTCCCACCCTCCTGGGTTCCTTTGAAGGAGAACTGCTCCATCTCCAAACCATGGGGAGCATTTCAAGGGCCTGAAAAGGTAAATCTCTGATTGGAGAAAAAGACAAATGAGGAGGTGGGATTAACATGACCAGTATACAAAGCATTGCTCTGTACCTTGGCCAGAAGAGGCACCAAATCAGGGTGACTATTCAGCTGCACCACCCTGTAGGAAGCAGGTTCTATGGGTGCCTGGGCATGTTCACCTAGCCAGCCCTCCCAAATTGCTGGGTATCTCCTTTAGAACTTTCTCCTTTTGAGACAATTAGCACTCTGAACATTTGCTAGAGCTAAGGCAAACTTGGGCTTAATGTTCCATTTAGTGCCAAGAAAAAATCAGAAACCTAGTGTAAAAGATATTCCATGGGTAAATTACAAAGAACCCCCTAAGCAAATATCTTCAATAAAATCCAAAACAAATCAAACACTGGAATAACTAATCCTTCAATGATAAGACATAGACATATGTCCACAATTAAACAATGACAAAGGAGAAACCACAATCTCCTCAAATGGATAAAGCAAAAAGTCAGTAGCTGATCCTAACCAGATGATGATATGTGAGCACTCTGATCAGTAATTCCAAATAGCTATTTTTTCCAAAACTAATCTATTTAGGTGTACAATGGTATATGGATGTATTTTATAGCAATGAGGTCTGGGCTTTTAGTGTATCTATAACCTAAAAGATATTCATTGTATCCAATAGGTATTATAATTTCTCTTCCATCATACCCATCTCACCGGTTGGAATCTTTAATGTCTTTGTTGTGCCTTTAGAGTCTTCAATATCTATTATTATATTTGGTACTACCACATGTACCCATAGTTTATCTCCAACTTACAAGAACATGCAGTATTTGGTTTTCCTTTCTTGAGTTACTTCTCTTAGGATATTAACTTCCAGTTCTATCCATGTTGCTGCAAAACACACTGCTTTATTATTTATTAGGACTGGTTAGTAGTCCTGTGTGTGTGTATGTGTATGTGTACACCATATTTTCTTTATCCACTCATCATTTTATGGACACTTAAGATATTCAATATCTTTGAAATTGTGATGTAATAAATATAAGAATACAGATATCTTTTTGATAATAATGATTTCTTTTTCTTTGGGTAGATACCTACTTCAGTAGTCAAATGGCTTCTTTGAATGGTAAATCTGCTTTTACTTTTTGAGGAATCTCCATACTGTTTTTCATAAAGGTTGTACTAATGAATATGCCTAACAACAGTGTATAAGTGTTTTATTTTCATTGCATCTTCACCAGCATCTATTATTTCTCTGATTTCATAATGGATTTTCTGACTAGGCTAAGGTGGTAACTCATTGTGTTTTTACTTTGCATTTTTCTATTGATTAGTGATGCTGAGCATTCTTTCAAACGTTTCTTGGCTCATCTGTATATCTTCTTCTGAAAAATGTCTGTTCATGTCTTTTGTCCACTTTTTGGTAGGAGTATTTGTTTTTTTCTTTTCTAAGTTATTTGAATTTCTTGTAGACTTTGGATATTAGTCCTTTGTCAGATGCATAGTTTGATATTATTTTCTCTTATTCTGTAGGTTGTCTATTTACTCTGTTGATTAATTTTGCTATGCAAAAGGTTTTTAATTAGTTATACTTAAATTTTCAATTTTACTCATTGCATAGATAACATTGTACTGACAAAAATTTTAAAAGTCACCAAGGGCCATCTAACTAATAAATCATCTGTTGGTATTTTAAAAATCCTACAGGCATCGTCAATTTTCTGCTCCCCTTTAAATTTACTGGACAAAGGCAAGCCTAGTTCAGAGCTTCAGGGAGATGAGAGGGTCCTCCATATTCCCAGAAGTACTAAGAAACACCAGCACTGGATCCACTCTATACCTGTGTGGAATCATAAGCTACCTTTTAGTAAGATAGCCCTAGGTGATTCAAATGCACTTTACAGTTTGAGAATGACTGGTTGCTGATTTGTAAATACTGAGTAGATTGCTACTGAGGCCTCAGGTAAGTTCTTTCTTCTCTGAGTGTTGCTCCCAGCACACACATATCTGCTGTTTTCTGCAGCAGAGAGTGAGGGTAATTTATCTTGTACAGTCCCTTTCAGCAAAATGAGACTAGTATATTCCAGTTTTTCAAGAAAACTTCTTTCAACTCCATTTTAATATCACAGGCAGTATTTGAATATCACTTTTCCCTACCATCTGGGATATCTGCTTTTTCTCTTAAATTTAAGCTTTAAATAATCTTATAGCTAGTTGAAGAGAGCAGGCTGATGTGTAGGTAGAACCTGAGAGAAATGAGGTATTTAAATGGAAGTTATGAAAGGCTTTAGTTAACAAAGATAGGAGCCTATACAGTTCTCATTCTCTTGTGTCGCTTTATGGAAACAGTTGTTCCATGCGCAGTTGTTGTGTTTATTAACATAGTTGTAGGTAAGTGTGTCTAGTCCTGGAGGCAGAGGAAGATTTGCCATGAAAGCTTTTTCCTGAGCATTCTTTGTGATTATGTCCATATGGGATTCTCTTTATAGGTACCAAATTTTTGTTTAGAGCAGACTCATTGGCTTATCATCACAGGATAAGTCCTCTACAAGTTATAAGACCCACTGGTGTTTCACTAAGTGTGACATAATTAAATATATATGGCTTTGATCTTTTTTATTTAGTCAAAAGATATGTTTCTTTTTAAAATGTATTTCAATATATTTAGGGGATACAAATGAAGTTTTTGTTAAATGGATACAGTGTATAGTGGTGAAGTCTGGGCTTTTGGTGTGCCCATCAACAGAATAGTGTACATTATATCCAATAGATAATTTTTCATCTCTTAACTCTCCAACCCTACTGCATTTAGAGTCACCAGTATCCATCATACCACTCTGTATGATCATGCATATCCATCACTTATCTCCCACTCATAAGGGAGAATATGTGGTAGCTGGTTTTTCATTTCTGAGTTACTTCACTAAGATATTGGCCCCCGGTTCCATGTTGCTTTGAAAGATATTATTTCATTCTTTTATATATCTGAGTAGTATATTGGTTGATGAGCACTTAGGTTGATTCTATATCTTTGCAATTGTGAATTATGCTGCATAAATATACAAGTATGGTATCTTTTTGATATGGTAACTTATTCTTTCTATGGATAAATACCCAGTAGTGAGATTGCATGATGAAACAGGAGATCTACTTTCAGTTCTTTAAGGAATCTTAAGGTTGATTTCCATACAAACTGTACTAATTTACTTTCCTACCAACAGTGTAGGTATAAATGTTCCCTTTTCACTGCATTTGTGCCAACATCTTTTTTTTTTTTTCACTTTTTAGTAGTGGCATTCTGATGAGAGTAAGATGGCATCTCATTGTGGTTTTAATTTACATTTCTCTAATGATTAACAATTTAGAGCATTTTTCATATGTTCATAGGCCATTTGTGTATCTTCTATTGAAAAATGCCTGCTCATGTCATTTGCCCACTTTTTAATATGGTCATTTGCTTTGTTCTTGCTAACTTGTGTGAGTTTATTGTAGATTCTGGGTATAATTCTTTGTCAGATACATACTTAGAAAATATTTCCTCTCATCATGTAGTTTCAGTTTGGCTATGGTTGGTATATATAAAGGCTACATATTTATGGGTGTTGATTCTGTAGCCTGAGACATTGCTGTATTCCTTGATAACTTCTAAAAGTTTTGTAGTAGAATCCCTGGAGTTTTCCAGATATACAATCATATCATCTGCAAAGAGTGGAAGTTTGATCTCTTCTGACCCTAGGTGGATACCCTTGATCGCCTTTTCTTCCCTGTTTGCAATGGCTAAAACTTCCATTATGATGTTGAAGAGCAATGGAGACAATGGGCAACCTTGCCTGGTTCCTGATATAAGTGGAAATTGTTTCAATTTAACGCCATTCAATACGATATTGGCTGTGGGTTTCCTGTAGATGGTCTCTATCAGTTTAAGAAATCTCCCTTGTATACCAATTTTTTAAAGTGTCCTGATCATGAAGGGATGCTGGATATTGTCAAAAGCTTTTTCTGCATCAATTGAGAGAATCATATGGTCTTTATTTTTTAATTTGTTTATGTGCTGAATTACATTTATAGATTTATATATATTGAACCAGCCTTGAGACCCTGGGAAAAAGCCCACTTGGTCATGGTGTATAATTTGTTTGATGTGTTGTTGGAATCTGTTTGTTAGTATCTTGTTAAATATTTTTGCATCAATATTCATTAGTGATATTGATCTATAGTTTTCTTTTCTTGTTGGGTCTCTCCCTGGTTTAGGGATGAAGGTGATGTTTGCTTAATAGAATGTGCTGGGTAGTGTTCCTTCTTTTTCTATATTTTGGAAGAGGTTTAGTAATATAGGTACTAGTTCTTCTTTAGAGGTTTGGTAGAATCCTGATGTGAAGCTATCTGGTCCCGGGCTTTTCTTTTTAAGAAGATTTTGTATAGTTGATGTATTTCAGAACTTGATATAGGCCTGTTCAACGTTTCCACTACATTCTGGCTGAGTCTTGGTAGGTGGCGTGCTTCCAGGTATTGGTCAATTTCCTTGATATTTTCATATTGCTGAGAGTAAAGTTTCTTGTAATATTCGTTAAGGATGTTTTGAATTTCTAAGAGGTCTGTTGTTATCTCGTCTTTAGCATTTCTGATTGATGAAATTAGAGATTTTACTCTTTTTTTCCTGATTAGGTTAGCCAAGGGTTTATCTATTTTATTGACCTTTTCAAAAAACCACCTTTTTGATTTATTGATCTGTTCTATAATTCTTTTGTTTTCAATTTCATTTAATTCTGCTCTAATTTTGGTTATTTCTTTTCTTCTGCTGGGTTTGGGGTTGAAATATTCTTCCTTCTCCAGTTGCTTGAGATATCCCATTAAGTTGTTAACTTCTTCTCTTTCCATTCTCTTAAGGAAGGCCTGCAGTGTTATAAATTTCCCTCTAAGGACTGCCTTTTATCCCAGGGGTTCTGACAATTTGTGTCTTCATTGTCACTTTGTTCCCAGAATTTGGTGATTTCCTTCTTAATCTCATCTATGACCCAGCTATCCATCCTTCAGCATAAGGTTATTTAGCTTCCATGATTATGTATGAGTATGCAGATTCCTGTTGTTATTGAGTTCAACTTTTATTCCATGGTGGTGGGAGAAGATGCAAGGAATAATTTCTATTCTTTTGAATTTGCTGAGATTAGACTTGTGACCTAAAATGTGATCAATTTTGGAGTATGTTCCATGGGGTGCTGAGAAGAATGTGTATTCAATTTTATTCAGCTGAAATGTTCCGTAGGTGTCTGTTAAATCCAGTTGTTGAATGGTTAGGTTTAAATCTAAAATTTCTTTCCTTAGCTTCTTTTTGGAGGATCTATCCAATATGAAATGTCCATCTTTAACCTTCTTTACTTTGGTTGGTTTAAAGCCTATTGTATATGCAAATAAGATTGCAAAACCTGCTTTTTTCTGTTTTCCATTTGCCTGGAATATAGATGACCATCCCTTCACCTTGAGTCTAAATTTATCTTTTAGGCTAAGGTGAGATTCTTGTGTGCAGCAGACATCTGGCCTGAGTTTTTGTATACAGTCAGCCAACCTATGCCTCTTTAGAGGACAATTTAAACCATTCACATTTATTGAAAGTGATGATAAATCTTTAGAAAGTTCAGTGGACATTTTTATTACTTTCATCATGGTGGAAGATGAAATTTGATAAATAGTTTCTGGGTGAGTTTACTTTTGTGGTGGAGGTTTGCACTGATCATTGTGAAGGATAGGTCTGAGAATATCCTGGAGTGCTGGCTTAGTTATAGCAAATTTCTTCAGCATGTGGGTGTTGTTGAAGTATTTAATTTCTTCATCGTAAATGAAACTCAGTTTAGCTGGATATAGGATCCTGGGTTGAAGGTTCTTTTGTTTTAGGAGGTTAAAAGTTGCTGACCATTCTCTTCTAGCTTGAAAGGTTTGATCAGAGTGGTGTGCAGTTATTCTAATATTCTTCCCCTTGTAGGTAATGGATTTCTTACATCTGGCTGCTTTCAGAATTTCCTCTTTCATATTAACTTTCGTGAACTTAATTATGATGTGCCTGGAGGTTGTCTTATTTGGGTTCAGTCGTGCTGAGGTCCTGAAACTGTCTGCTATCTGAATTTCAGAATTTCTTGGCATGTCTGGAAAGTTCTCTTTCATAATCTCATAAAGAAGAGACTCTGTGCCTCGTGACGCCACTTCATCATTTTCAGGTATCCCTATAAGGTGAATATTGGTTTTCTTCAAGTTATCCCAGAGCTGTCTGAGAGAATGATCCATTTTTGCCTTCCATTTCCCTGTCTCTCTGAGCATTTGGGAGCATTCGAAGTCTCTTCAGTTTCAGAAATCCTTTCTTCTGCTTGCTCCATTCTGTTACTGAGGGATTCTACTGTATTTCTCAGATCTTTGAGGGCTACAACTTCTTGTCTCAGTGTGTCAATATCTTTGGCCATTTTCTCTTTGAACTCGTTCAGTTCATGAGACATCTTTTGGGTCATCTTTTGGATTACTGCTTGGAATTCTAATTCCATCTTTTCCTCCATTGTGCTGATCTTAGTTGCTATCCAGACTCTGAATTCAACTTCTGACATCTCAGCCATTTGCTTATGCAAGGGATCTTGTGCTTCATCTACCTTGTCTTTGCTTGGGGGAGTTGATCTACTCTGGTTATTCATATTACCAGAGTTTTTCTGTTGATTCCATCTCATGATTATTTTTCACTGTTGCCTATGACCGCCCTCAGAGTTGGGGAGGTGTCTCTCCCAGATCAGACTCTGGCAGATTCACTCTGTTGTTACTGGATCTTTATAGGGAGTGACCCTGTGTCTCTAATGATTTCTCAAACCCCGCAGGTCGGAGAGCTTAAATCCTCCTCAGCCTGCTTAGAAGACACTTTAAATTGCCAACTTGGGCTAAGCAGAAGCTTTCCCAGGAAAGTGCTGTGGCTGGGATCACTCCTTAAGTGGTTCTCCATTTACTTAATGTGCCAAAACCGGTCTCACCCTATGCCCTTGAGGGCTAAGGCTGCCAGGTGTCTCAGTCCCCGCCTTTAGGCTGCTCAGTCACTAGATTACTCGTTCCCGCCCAATGCTTATTCTGTGACCCTGAGGGTGGAGCTTGCCAGGGCAGTTCTCCCACAATGGCTCCACACAGTCCACCACCAAACACTGGGAGCTCCATCTGGCTCGGTGGCCCAGTCTGGGTCCCCAGACAACACTCAAAAACCCCTGCACTCCTGCCCATGTTCTCCCAAGGCAGTTCAACCCAGTGCCAAGTCCAAAAGAAACCCAAACAGATCATAGACACGACCTTTCCAGCCTGCAGTCCCACCGTTGCCCCACCCACAGCTGCCAACAGGATCAGACCAAATGAACAGACGCAACCACTTGCTCAATCTCCATCACTTTTGCCTTCCTCAGGGTGTCCAGAAGTCTCACGCTGTCTCTTTGTGTCCCCAAAGGGAAGTTTCTGGGCAGATCCCACCTGCCAGAGATGCCTGATGTCCTCTCTCCCCAGTCTCACTGTGCCCAGCCGCAAGGAAGCTGTTACTTGGCTGCCATCTTGCTCCACCCTCTTATGCTGTTTTTATATTGATGAGTATCTACTGTTTTTTTTTAAGTTTAAAGTACTTTTCAGCATTTCTTATAGATCTGGCTTAACAGTACTAAATTCCCTTATGGTTTTCTTGTTTTGGAGAGTCTTCATTTCTTGTTAATTTATGAAATTTAATTTCATATAATAAAAACTTCTTGACCAAAAATTATTATGTTTAAGGCTAAAGATAGGATCCCAATCCTTTCTGGCTTGTAAGAATTTTGCTGAGTAGCCTGTTGTTACTCTGATGGATTTTTCTTAGTTGTTACTTGAGGTATTTATGTCACAGCTTTTAGGAGTTTCTCCTTCATGTTGACTTTGTTCAGTCTTATGACTATGTGTCTTGATAATATCCTTTTTTTGTAGAGAATTTCCCAGTTCATTGAGCTTCTTACATTTGTATATCTAAATCTTTAGCAAGACCAGGAAGGTTTTTCTTGATTATTCCCACAAATACATTTTCTAAGCTTTTTCTTTTACTTCTCCCTCAGGAATACCTATTATTCCTATATTTGGGCATGTTACATAACCCTATATTTCTCAGATACTTCATTCATTTCTCATAATTTTTTTCTTCAATTTTCACTGTCTATGTTAATTTGAAAGACTTGTCTTCAAGCTCTGAAATTCTTTATTCTGCTAACCATTCTTTTCTTGGGGTTGTGCTACTGTCCTTTGAGCACATAGGGAGGCAGTACTGCTAACACCTATAAAAAATTCTTTCTTCTGCTTGGTCTAATCTATTCTTGAAACTTTCCCCTGTGCTCTGAATTTCCTAAATAAATTTATAATTTCCCAAAGATTTGTTTTCTTTTTAAAAAAATCTATGTCCTTAGTAAATTTTTCATTCATTGCTGACTTTTTGTTTCTTTGAGTTTTTTGTTTTTAATTGCTCATGGATCTTATTGAACTTTCTAATAATCCATATTTTTTTAGCTTTATCTGTCATTCAGTATTTTCTTTTTGGTTCAGATCCATTACTAGAGAGGTGATGTGATCCTTTGGTGGGGAGTGTCACACTGTTTTTCTATACTGACCAAGTTTTTGCACTGATCCATTCTCATCTGTAGAGGATGTAACTTACACTTTTTAAATTTTCTTTTGTTTAAATGGGACTTCCTCCCCCCCCTTTCTCTTGAGGTTGTGACTATTGCATAGGTTGAGTAAGGATTTTTGGTTTTGCTTGTGTATTTTTTCATGAGGCCTTGGCTTTGAATGAATATTTTGGTGATAGATAGCATTAATGTAGTGGTTTCCAACTGCTAGTTATTTATCAGCTGTAATAGTAGTATACTATGTAGGTGGGGAGGTTTCTTTCCACCTGTCAAGAAGGAGAGATGAGATCTCTGAAATCTCTCTTTCCGCAGATTTGTGGGCTTCTAACAAATCGAATTATTTTTGGATATTTAGTTTAATCTCCACGTGGCGTTTGTGTATTGGAATTAACCAAGCCCTGTACAATTAAAGCAATAAATGTTTTTAAGGGCTGCCCAAGTTGATCTCTCTTTCAGTATGTGATGCTTACAGGAGACACTCAGTTGTGGTGATATTTGTGGGACCTATAACAGCTCTAGTGAATCAGAAGAAGCACTTGGACATTTCAGGCAAAGGATGGGGTTCCTCCAGAAATTCAAAGGGATCCCTTCTTGTACTTCACCACCACCATAGCAGATTGGGGAAGTGTGGCTGGGTGAGGTTGGATTGGGCAAGCCTCCTCAGAGTCAACTGTAAGTGCTATCTCAGCTTCCAAGCTACTTGGGAAAGCCACCAGGAAGGAGCTGAGGTAACCCCACCACACCAAAGAACTTGTTTGTGGGGGAAGGGAAGTCCAGAATTTATAATACAGCTGGCAGGAATGGGATGCATTATTTTCTTACTCCCCTTGCCTGGTGGATCCTCCTTCAACATCTGACCACCAGCAGCAGCACAAACCAACCAGGACTGCATCCAGGCACCAATGGTGCCACAGATTGCCAGTCTTCCCACATAGGGCCCTGTATAGGACAAAAAACATAGTTTTCTGTCATTCCTTTTGGGGGAGTGGTGTTCCATAAACATGACACAACATGGAACCACTCTACACTATCCTCTCACTTCTGCCAATGAGGGCTCTTTTCTCTCTTGATATCAGTTCACAAGTCTGTCCTCCATGTTCCTGAATGATATAATCAAGTCCCTAGAACAGAGAATCAGTACTGTGGAATTTTCCTTAAGTGTTTTGAGTTCAAGCTTTAACAGAGAAATGTAGGCTTGTCCTAGGCTGCCCATGGAACGTACAAATAAGCCACTCAGTTGTTCCATTGCAAATCTCCTATGATTCGGCAGGCTATGCCCCACTCTGTGGAACAGAGAGATTGTGGACTGAATACCCCTCACTGACATAGTTTCAGCAGCAAAATTTGGTCTTGCAGTGTGGGAGATGCCTGAGTTTCCTTTTCCCTCCCTAGCAGCAATGAGGGCAAAAGCATCCTCAAAACAAGGATTAGAGCACAGAGAAAAGTTTTCTCCAGTTGACTCCAAGTACGCGTGCCCAAGGTTTGGAAGCCTGTTGAGGTTTATATGAGCCCAAGCAGCACTTTTCTGGGATTTACTGCCAGGTCCCCATGCCACAGGGTAGGCCTATGGGGGTTAAGAAGTTCCCCTATAGCCACAACTGTAAAGATCCAAAGTAGAAGTGTAGAGTCCAAAAGGTCAACTGCTTACATCTTCATTAGGTTCAGGTCCAGGTGTTGCTTAAGATTCTTGATAGCCCCACACAGAGGAAGTCTGGCTTCGATCTTCATCTTTGATGTGTCCTCACCACTTCTTATATCCAAGTATTTTTTCTTCAATGATCTATTTAAAATGTGAGTATTTGATGAATATCCTGATTTCTCTCTGAAGAAGAGAACAATGCCAGCTGCCTTTAGTTAGCCATATTGAAAACCTCAATGGTCCATTGTATATTATAAAATACCTAGAAAGGAATTCAAATGTCCCCAGCATAAAGAAATGACCAACTTTTAAGGTGACTGAAGTACCATTACATATTATATTACATGTATCTTTAAAAATGTGTGCATCCATTACGAATACATTTTAAAAAGACATTTCTTTAATAGTTTGTTTGGTTAGTAGACTTAAATATGATCTCAAAGGGGGCCACCATTATAAATACATTTTAAAAAGACATTTCTTTAATAGTTTGTTTGGTTAGTAGACTGAAATATGATCCCAAAGGGGGCCAACACTAAGTGAAGTTTATTTATTTATTTATTTATTTTCAAATTAATATGAGGGTACAAAATGGAGTTGGAATACATTCTTATTAAAGTATCACAAGAATGGAAAAATTAACATGCAATGTACTAAGTGAAATTTAAATGTCAGGCTGTCTTTGTATACTATAAAGGAAAGTATTCATAATTTTAGGAAAATTTGAATATTAGAGCAGATAAATCATGTAAAACTAACTCACTTATTCTTTGAGAGTCCAGATGTGGAGTGTCCTTTTCTCTATGACCATGAAAAATAAACTTGTGAAGGTAGTTCCAGCATCATTGAAGAACTCTGTGGTCACTCTACTTTGCATGTTAGAAATTACAATTGAAAGAAATACTGTAGAATTTGAGAATCCCCAAATGAAAGGTTGATAAATGGGATGTTGGGGTGGCAGGGCCAAATGGTAACACTTAATAGCTAAAGACAAAGTGGGCATGGTTAGTGTAATGCACAGTATAGGCAAAACTGTAATCAGAATATAATGACTCATAGAGACCTATGGCATTGATTAGTTGATCTTAGTACTCATAGAAGAGGAATAGAAAAGCAGTCCACTAAATTCTTACTTGACTTAAATAAATTGAAAAATTCTAGGTTAGGTAAACAGATGTCTAACATGAATCACAAAAACAGGAGTTACAGCCCCTCAGTCAATTACAAGATTTGAAGAAGTTTACATACTCAGAACCTCTTGAATAAAGATCAGGCTAAGCTCCTAGAGATAGAGAACCCTGTTGCACACCTCAAATCTAATACTGCTAATGTTTCTTCTAGCCTTCCCCAAAAGAAGGTACAACCTTTCGCCAAGGTGACTGTTCATTGGCGAATCAGAAATAATCTGATTTTCTGATTGTTACTGGACACTGACTTTGAACTGACACTAATTTCAAGAGATGCAAAACATCATTATGCTCCACTGGTCAGTGTAGGACCTTATTGTGGTCAGTAAATGAATGGAAATTTAGCTATTTAGCTCAGATCCTTTCAACAAAAGACCCGGTGGATTTTTAAACCCACCTTTTGATTATTTCCTCCATTCTGTAATGTACAATTAGAATAGATGCATTCAGAAACCCAGCAGAATACCCATTTTGTTCACCTTATCTATGTAGTGAGGGTTATAATGGTAAAGAAAAACATATAGAATCCACAAGAATTTCTATCTAGGAAAATAAACAAAAGGTAATATCAGATTTTTGAAGGGATTTTAGAGATTTGAAAAATGGAGGGAGGGAGTGATTTTCACCACATTCTCATTCACCTTTGCTATTTGGCCTGTGAAGAAAACAGATGGATGTAAGGGAGTAATAGGGGATTATCATAAACTTAACCAGGTGATGAGTCTAATTGCTGCTGCTATTCCAGATGGGTTTTTATTGCTTAAGTGAACTGACACATTCTGTGGCATATACAGGGACTGTGTGTAATTTAAAATAGTTTAAAATGATTGTCTATTTTAAATTGCATATACTTTATGGACACCCTATATTTGAGAAATGCAGGGTTTTTTAAATAATTTTATTAAATCATAATTGTGTACATTGGTGCAATCATGAGGCACAATGTGCTGACTTCATATACAATCTGAAATATTTTGATCATACTGTTAAAGATAGCCTTCATGGCATTTTCTTAATCACTATATGAAGACATTGATATTCTACATTTAATAAGTTTCACCAGTACCCTCCTAAGATGCACCATAGGTGTGATCCCACCAATGCAGTTTTTTAAAATGAATACTTGTTGGTAAAGATCACTAAAAGTACTTTACCTTCACCTGATAAGGCAAGCAATATACCTTCATTGTAATAACTCATGGTTATTTAAACTTTATATAATTAATTCCCCAGAGATTTTGATAGTTTTTCTTTTACAGAAAAATTTACATTGATCCATTACACTGATGATATTATGCTAATTGGATATAGTGAAAAATAAGTGGAAACTACTATATAGTAGTTCCTCCTCATCTACATTTTTGTCTTCTGTGGTTTTAGTTAACCATGGTCAATTGCAGTCTAAAATTATTCAGTGGAAAATTACAGAAATAAACAATCTATAACATTTAAATTAAAAGCTGTGCTGAGTAGTGTGATAATTTTTGGCCATCCTGCTTTGTCCCCTCAGGATGGTATTCATTTCTTTGTCCAATATATCTACCCTGTATATGCTACCAACACATTAGTCACCTGGTAGCTGTCTTTGTTATCAGATCAACTGTTGTAGTATCACAGTGCTTGTCTTCACATAACTCTTATTTTACTTAATGATGGCCCTAAAGCATAGGAGTGTTAATGCTGGCAATTCAAATATGTCAAAGAGAAACCATAAGGAGCTTCTAACAAGGGAATCAGACAACAAGTAGGATATGGAAGTGGTATACATAAAATTGTCCCCAAACAGTCTTTGAAGACACAAGTAAGTAAGTAGTCCAAAAGTCCATGAGCCTAATTAAAGTTCCAATGTTTTTCAGTACATGCCTCTAGCTTCATGGGTAGTTCCCTAAGGTTAAACTAAGGGAGATAAAGCTCAGGCTTGTTTTTAAAGATTATTCTTCACCCTATGTAGGCAGCATCCCAAAGTGGAGAATTATAGTACTGTATTCCTTTCTTGTATGTCACCAAAGGACTTTGGTGAAGGAATATTAATCCCAGTAGAAAGAACACCAAGCAGTTAACCTCATTGTTCATTTTGCTTTGAAAGAGAATAGCCAGAGGTTTAAGTCTATACCCATTCGCAGGCTATGTTCAATGGTTTGACTGAACAGTCAAATTTTAGTAGAAATATTATTTAAAAATTAGTGACAAAGAAGCTTGTAAAAGAGGTATGCTAATAGCTTTCTCTGAAGGAGCAAAACACATGTGAATGATCACCAAAGGATATCCTCAGCAAAGGAGGATTTTATTAATAATAAAGTGGATAAAGATCAATTTTATGAATATAAGTCAGCCTCTTTGTCTACATACTCCTGCCATTTATCAATGAGTCAATGAACAAAATGGATATGGTGAGAGGGATAGACATTATATATGGGCTCAGGAACATGGACTTCTACTTGCCAAGGCTGATCTGGCTGCAGCCACAGTTTAGTGTCCAATCTTCCAGCAGCAGAGACCAGCAATGAGTTCCCAGTATGGCACTATTCCCCAGGTAATCATCCATCTACCTAGTGGCAGCTTAAGTATATTGTATTACTTCCATCATGGAAGGGAAAATGCTTCATTTGTTACTGCAATAGAAACTGACTGTGGATACAGACTTGCTTTACCTGCATGTAACACTCTTAAAACCGCTATCCATGGAGGTAGAGAATGCACTGTCCAACAGAATTGCTTCTGATCAAGGAGTTCACTTCAAAGCAAGTAAAGAAATGTGACCATCTTAATGGATTTCACTGGCCTTATATGTTCCCCATCATTCAGTGAAAGATGGCTTGGTAGAATCAAAATAAAATGGCCATTTGAAGACTCAATTATAATGCCAAATACTTTGCAGTGTAGGATGACATCTTCCACAATGCTGCATGTGCTCTAAATCATTATTCAATAAATAATTGTGTTTTGATGATATCCAGGATTTATGGATCCAGTAATTAAGTAATTGAAATGGAAGTGGCATCACTCATTAATACCACTAATGATCCACTATCAAAATGTTTGCTTTCCATCCATGTAACTCTGCTTTTTAAAAGTATTATTATTAAATCATAGCTGTGTACATTAGTGCAATCAAGGGATAAAATGTTCTGGTTTCATATACAATCTGAAATGTTTTCATCAAACTGTTTAACATAGCCTTCATGGCATTTCCATACTTATTGTAGGAAGACATTTGTATTCTGCATTTAGTAAGTTTGCCTGTATCCTTCTAAGATGTAATAGGTGTGTCCCCACCAATTATCCTCCCTCCACCCCCACATCACCCCACCTCTTCCCTCCCTTTCTGCTTTCCCCATATTCTTGTGCTATAGTTGGGTTATAGCCTTCATGAAACTAGGCTATAACCTAGTTAAATTAGCTTCATAGTAGGGCTGAGTACATTGGATACTTTTTCTTCCATTCTTGAGATACTTTGCTAAGAAGACTATGTTCCAGCTCCATCCATGTAAACATGAAAGAGGTAAAGACTCCATCTTTCTTTAAGGCTCCATAGTATTCCATGGTATACATGTACCACAATTTATTAATCCATTCGTGGGTCGATGGGCACTTGGGTTTCTTCCATGACCTAGCAATTATGAATTGGGCTGCAATAAACATTCAGGTACAGATGTCTTTGTTATAATGTGATTTTTGGTCTTCTGGGTATATACCTAGTAAAGGAATTGTAGGATTGAATGGCAGGTCTATTTTTAGATCTCTAAGTACTCTCCAAAATTCCTTCCAAAAGGAATGTATTAGTGTGCATTCCCACCAGCAGTGTAGAAGTGTTCCCTTTTCTCCACATCCACGCCAAAATCTCTGGTTTTGGGATTTTGTCATGTGGGCTAATCTTACTGGAGTTAGATGATATCTCAAAGTAGCTATGATTTGCATTTCTCTGATGATTAAGGATGGTGATCATTTTTTCATGTGTCTGTAGGCCGTGTGCCTGTCTTCTTTAGAGAAGTTTCAGAGAGATCTGCAGTTATTCTAATAATCTTCCCCTTGTAGGTAATGGATTTCTTGCATCTGGCTGCTTTCAGAATTTTCTCCTTCATATTAACTTTAGTGAAGTTAATTATGATGTGACCGGGTGATGTCTTATTTAGGTCGAGTCATGCTGCGGTTCTGAAACCGTCTGCTATCTGAATTTTAGAATCTCTTGGCATGTCTGGAAAGTTCTCTTTCATAATCTCATAAAGAAGAGACTCTGTGCCTGGTGATGCCAATTCATCATTTTCAGGTATCCTTATAAGGCAAATATTGGGTTTCTTTAAGTTATCCCAGAGCTGTCTGAGAGAATGATTCATTTTTGCCTTCCATTTCTCTTCCTCTTTGGAAGTTTGGGAGTGTTCGAAAGCTTTGTCTTCCATATCAGAAATCCTTTCTTCTGCTTGCTCCATTCTGTTACTGAGGGATTCTACTGTATTTCTCAGGTCTCTGAGGGCTGCAACTTTTTGTCTCAATGTGTCAAAATCATTGGGCATTTTGTCTTTGAATTCAATGAATTCTTGAGACATCTTTTGGGTCACCTTTTGGATTACTGCCTGAAATTCTAATTCCATCTTTTCCTCCATTCTGCAAATCTTATTTGCTATCCAGACTCTGAATTCTATTTCTGACATCTCCGCCATTTGCTTATGCAAGGTATCTTGTGCTGTATCTACCTTGTCATTACTTGGGGGAGTTGATCTACTCTGATTATTCATATTTCCAGAGTTTTTCTGTTGATTCTGCCTCATGATTATTTTTCACTGTTGCCTATGACTGTCCTCAGAGTTGGGCAACTGTCTCTCCCAGATCAGACCCTGGCCGCATCACTCTGCTGTTGCTGGATCTTTGTAGGGAGTGACCCTGTTTAGCTACTTTGGGACTGCCCCAGCCAGAGAGTTCTGGCTGTTGAAGCAGCTCCAGAGTGTAGCACATCTGATCCAGCAGCAGGGAGTGGGATGGTGCATGTAGTTCTGGGAGTGCCTGGCACTCAGTGGCCTTTGCAAAGGGAACCCATGCCTCCAGCAGTCTCTGGCTGGGAGGAGGGCTCCGGAGGGTAGGCACGGGTCGCACCACCTCCTAAGTCCCTGGCCATATGGTCGGGCCAGTGCGAAGGCAGAGAGGGTAAGGGAGGACATGGGTTGTGCAGCTCCCGAAGTTCCTGGCCTGGACAGGCAGATGGAGCCCCTGGTCGATGGGGCAACAGGTGGAGGCCCGGCTCTGAGGTCCTGGTGGAGTCCCTGGCCATGGCAGGCAGTGGGCCAAGGCCCAGCATAGCACCAATTAGAGCCATGCTGGGGTCCCTGCAGAGTTCCTGGCCGCTGTGGGCAGCAGGCCGAAGCCTGGTTGGGCATGGATTGGAGCCGGGTGGGGATCCCAGCAGAGTACCTGGCTGCTGCGGGCAGTGGAGGCTGGGCAGGGCACAGATCGGAACTGCGTGGGAGTCCCGGAAGAGTTCCTGGCTGGACCCAGCAGGATGCCAATCGGAGTTGCATGGGGGTCCCTGCGGAGTTCCTGGCCACTGTGGGCAGTGGGCCTGTGGCACAGATTGGACCTGGATGGAGGTCTCGACAGAGTCCCTGGTCCCAGCGACCCCTGGTCTGAGGCGGGGTGGGGCACAGATCGTCCTGCACGTGAGTCCCGGCAGAGTTCCTTGCCACTGCTGGTGGCTGGCCACAGCCTGGCAGGGGTGCCAATCTGGGCTTCTGTGGTCCCGGTGGATTTCCTTGCCACTGCAGGTGGCAGGCCAAGGCCCAGTGTGGCATGGATCAGATCTGCACGGGGGTCCCGGCGGAGTCCTTGACTGTGGGGGGGGTAGGGTGGGCAGGGGTGGAGTGGGACTCTGTGGTTCAGGGCAGAGTCCCTGGCCTGGGGGTTGGCAGGGGCTCAGTGGGGCCCCTGAGTCTCTTACCTGGCAGGCCGCCTGGTCTGGCAGATAGGGAAAGTTGGTTGACTCAAGTCCTCCTCCCTCAGTTTCAGCAGAGGTCAGGCTTCTGGTGCTTCAGGTAAGGGGGGGGGAAGGGTGTCCTGAAGTTTCAGAATGGCAGAAAGCTTTACTTAAATTTTTCTGCCGAAAGCTTGGTTTCTCGGAGTTGCAGCTTGCCTCAGCAGAGGTGACCTGCAGTTATCACTTCTCTGTCTTAGCTGAGCTCTCAGTCTTCAGCTCAATTTGGCAGTTCCTGGAAGTTATCTTTCCTTTTGGACAGGAGCCTCTGTCGGAAGCTGCTTCCAGTCGGCCATCTTGCCCCTCCATCCTGTAACTCTGCTTTCTAAAGGTCTTAGTTCAACAAGGAGTAATGTTTCCTCCAGGAGATGGATACATTCCATTGAACTAGAAATTGAGGCCACCATGTTATCACTTCCAGCCCTGAATTCAGCTTTGAATCAATAGACAAATAGGGAGCTTAACATAATGGCTCAGGTGATTGATTCTAATTATGCAGAGGAAATTAGGTATTGCTCCACAATAGATGTAAGGAAGAATCTGTCTGGGATACAGGAAATCTCTTAGCATCATTATGTCCTGTCATTAAAATCAACTAAAAACTGCAACAACCTAATTCAGGCAGGACTATTGCCTCATTACTTTCAGGAATAAAAGTTTTGGTCACCATACAAGGAGATGAACCACAACCAGCTGAATTACTTTCTAAGGGACAAGAAAATGTAGACTGGATAGTGTGACCATGTAATTATCTGAAAGGAATACTAAAATAGTTATGAGTATTTCTTTCTTAACTTGTGAGTATATTTGTGCTTACATTAACCAAATTTGTTTTTTACTACCTTTTCTTATCCCTTAACATGTAACATAAGATGTATTAATATTCAAGTTACAGAGTATCAAAGGAGAAGAATAAACATCATGCAAAGACTTTGCAACATCTTCTGGGGACTAGTTAGCATATTTTCAGTTGTACACAGTATAGTTGCATCATGACAGGTGGAAGTATGACTTTGTTATTATATTTATGTAGAGATTGGCTATTATTGATGGAGATGTATATGAGTGCCAAGCTAAGAAGGGGGGAACTGTTATCATCAATTTAATATGCTATCTTGGCCAGGATATGATCCTAGTTGCTCAAACAATAATCTAGGCATTGGTGGTTTTTGTAAATGTGATTTAATGTCCATAATCTGCTTATTTCAAGTAAAGTATATTATTCTAGATAATTTTGGTAGGCCTAACTCAAAATGAAAAACTTTAGCAGTGTTTGCTTAGACCTCCTTGAAGAAGAATAAATTTCACTTGTGGATAGCCACTTTAGTTCACTTCTGAGAGTAATACCTTGCCTTTCTGCAGGACCTGCATTATATATTTTGATCTTTTCTAAGCATCCCCACAATCCCATGAGTCTATTTTCTTGTAATAAATACCTTTAGATGAATGGATGGATGGACTGATAGATCCCTGATTAAAACTGGATGTCTTTACATTCATCTTAAAATTTGTTGAGTTTCTTTGATGTAAAGAAGAATGATTTTCATTATATTTTAGAAGCTTTTATCCACTATTTCTTTAAATAGGTTTTTCTGCTTGATTCCCTCTGTCCTTTCCCTCTGATATTTTCTCTACACATTTGTTGGTATGATTAACGGTTTCTCACATTTATGTGAATTCCTAATAATTTCTCTTTTTATCCTCTGTGCTTTTTCTATTTCATAATCTCTAGCAGTCTATCTTCAGATACGCTGATCCTTTCATCTGCCAAATCAATTTTACTTTTCGGTCCTTGTAGTAAAAGTATCATTTTAGTTATTGTATTTTCAACTCAATATTTCCATTTGTTTCACTTTCAATATTTTTATCTCCATTAACAGTGTATCTATTTGATGTCTCATTCAATTTTCCTATATGTTTTTTATGTAAGCATTTCTTTAAAATTTCTATGAACATATTCATAATAGCTGCTTTCAAGTCTCCATTTGCAAAGGTCAAAATCTAATCATTCTCACAGTTTCTGTTGTCCATTTTTTCCATATATAGGTAGCATTTCTCAGTTTCTTTACAAAGCTTATAAATTTTCATTGAAAATTGGACATTTTAGATAATATGTTGTGGCAAATCTAAACACTGATACCTCACTTCTGGGGTTTCTTATAGTGGTTACTTGCCTCTTTCTCTCTCTCTGTCTCTCCTCTCTCTCTCCTCTCTTTCCTTTTCATTCTTGAACTCTGTTTCCACCAGAGTGTGAAGCCTCTTATGCTGCCAGGGAATGTGCATGGTCTTGCTGGCATAATAGTGGTTTTAACATGGTTCATTTTGGTTGCCCATTTTATCATCCCTCTACTAAGCTATCTAACCTTGCTTTTATGGCAGCCAGATGCTATGTTTCACTAATCATGAAGTGATTGCTTTATTATTCTCAAAAATGCTATCTTGCAAAAATTTCTCTGGAATCTTGTTCCAATTCCATACAAGTCCATTTTCAAGAGTAGCTTTTTGTTGTTGTTGTTGTTTATTTGGTTGTTTTTTAAAATTTTATTAAATCATAATTGTGTACATTAGTGCAATCATGGGGCACAATGTGCTGACTTCATATACAATCTGAAATATTTTCATCAAACTGTTAAGAGTAGTTTTCTGAATTCAGTTTTGTCCATTGACTTTTCAAACAATGCTGTGACATGGGTGTACAAATAGCTATTTGAGTCTTTGATTTCAACTCATTCTTTAAAAATTTATTTATTTTTTAATACACAGATACAATTATATGTACTTATTGTGTAAAACATGATGTTTTGAAATATATACACTATGTCATGATTAACTACAGCCAATAAAAATATTCATGACCCCACATAGGTACCATGTTTTGTGGTGAGAAGATTTAACATTTGAACTCTCTCAGCATTTTTCAAGAATATATTATCATTAATCATAATCGTCATGCTTTACAAAATATCTCTTCAACTTACCCCTCCTGTTTAATTGTAATTTTGTATTCTTTTGTTAGTACTCCCTCCCCCACCAACCTCCCCAGCCTCTGGTAACCAAAATTCTATTCTGTGTTCCTATGAAGTCAACTGTTAAAGACTCCATGCCTGAATAAGAACTGTAGTGTTGTAATTAGTTTTTCAATCAGAAATGTAAGCTATCCATCTTTGTTCTTTTCAAGAATGTTTTGGCTATTTGAGGGTCCCTTGAGAGTCCATAAGAACTTTAGAATGGATTTTTCACTTTATATAAAACTTTCCATTAGGATTTTGAAAAGGATTACATTGAACCTGTAGATTTCCTTGCTTTTTTTTTTTTTTTTTTTTTTTTTGGTAGAGTTGCAGATTTCCTTGCTTTTTTTTTGTTGTTGTTGCAGTTTGGCAGGGCCCAGTTTGAACCCGTCACCCTCAGTATATGGGGCCAGCAACATACTCACTGAGCCATAGGCACTGCCCAATCTCCTTGGGTTTTATGGACATTTAAATAATACTAAGTCTTCTAATCTATAAACACACGATGTCATCTATGTTTATAGATGTCTACTAATCTATAAACAACACACAATTATTTGTGTCTTCATATATATATATATATATACACACATATACACATGCACATACACATACATATATATATACATTTCAGATAGTCATGCTGTTTATGTTGCCCAAGCTGGAGAGTAGTGGCTGTTCACAGGCATGATTATAACACACTATATCCTTGAATTCCTGGCCTCAAGCAATCCTTCTGCATTAGCCACTCAAGCATCTGGGACTACACATATGTGCAAACATAACCAGTTTCTCTTTCAACTTTTGAGCAATGTTTGAGCAATGTTTTGTAGTTATCATTGTACAAGATTTTACCTCTTTATTTAACGTTATTTCTAAGTATTTTATTCTTTTGATATTATTGTAAACGGATTTTTTTTTCTAGGTTTCCTTTTCAGATTGTTCATTCTGAGTATAAAGAAATAAAATATTTTTTGTATGCTTATTTTGTATCCTGCAACTTTTCTGAACTTGTTTTTTCAGTTCTGACATGGAGGGATGGGGAATCTTTAGGGTATTCTACATATTATTGTGTCACCTATGAATGAAATTTTGAATTCTTCTGTTACAACTTGAATGTTTTTCACTTCTCTTTGATGACTGATTAATCTCTTTAGAGTTTCAAACATCACATTGAATAGAGATGGCACAAGCAGGTATACCTGCCTTGCTCCTAATCACAAGGAAAGAGCTTTCGATCTTTTACCATTGCGTATGCTGTCTAAGGGGTTCTCCGAAGGACTGAAGAGTGGTTTTTCTTTTGTATTCCCTGACCAGTAACTCCAGTTAAAAAAATGGGTATTTAAAGGGAATACCTCAAAAATATTGAAATACAAATGACAAAGCCATGTATACATGGAGAAAATATTGTTGATGTGTCAACCTAGAGACATACTAAAGGTTATACGGGGAAATATGGGGAGAAAGTTATTTGGAGAAGTAAGATATTGGAAAAGTTCCTACGTATGAAGGAGAATCTAGAAAAACACACACATAACAGAGGATGATGCATGTTTAGAAAAGCCCAGTTTTCGAACTTGGGCTGATTGTTAGGCTCAGTGTAAGTAAGAATTAAAGGATAAGGTAAAATTTGCAAATTGACTCATGAAGTTTGACTTTCTTTTTAACACAGAGACAATCTGCAGATCAAGGTAGGATTTTTTTCTTTCTTTTTTTATTCAGAGGCAATGATTTGAGGAAATCTCTATCAAATCATTATAAATCGAGAGAAAGAGATACTTTGGAGATCATACATGACAAAGAAGGCATTCTTTTAAACATACTTTAGAAACGTCATTAAACAAACACACAACTGCAATCCACACAAGCAAAAATAAACAATGAGAAAGGTAAAGAGTTTTATTTCCAGTGTCCACATTTAAGTATTCAAAATAAAAGTTTGAAAAAAACATGTTTGGACATATAAAGAAACAGAAATGTATAATCTATTCTTATGCAAAATAAGTTAATTAACATAAATTGTTTATGAGGAAGGACAAAAATTGGACTTACTAGAGGAATAAGTTTAATTGACTGCCTTAAATATAGTCAAAGAGCTAAGTAAAGCCATTTGTAAAATAATTTGTCAACAAATAGAGAATATCAATAAAGAGATAGAAATTATTTTTTGAAAGGAACAAATAGAAACTATGAAGATGAAAATTACAATAACTAAAATTAAAAATACTCTGGAGCAATTCAACAGTATAATTAAGGAGGTGAAAGGATCAGCAAAATTAAATGTAAGTAAATTAAAATTTTCCAGACTAAGCATCAGAGATAATAAAGAAAAATGAATAGAGAATAAGGCTCCTGTGGCAAACCATCAAGTATATCAATTTATTCATAGTAAGTATTCAATATGGAGAAGACACAATCAGACAGAAAAATATTTGATGAAATAATGGCTAAAAACTTTCTAAATTGGATAAAAAGTATAAATCTACATATCCATGGAGCTCAACGACCTCCAAGTAGTATAAATGCAAGGAGATCCACATTAGAAACATTATAATCACACTGTTAGAATTCAGAGACAAAGAGAGAATCTTGAAAAGCAGCAAGGGAAAATAAACTCATCTTGCAAACATTGATCAATAAGATCAACAACAAACTTCTCATCAGAAACCATAGAGGTTGTGAAGCAATGAATGGGGAGCAAGATGGCAGAACAGGAAACCTGAACTCTCAGTTCTTTTATGGACACACCAATTCAATAGCAACACATGGATTAATTTCCTTTGTGGGAAATCCAAAAGGTAATTGAAAGGCTCTTGCATCACATGGAAGTGCAAGTCCAACCACATTGAAAGTGGTAAGAAAAGTGAAATGGCCTCTTCCGATAACACCCTCTGCTGACACAGCAGCAAATAATTGGGAGGAAATGCCCACCTCCCCGATTCTCTATGAGGAGTGAAGAAATTGGACCACATTTTAGCAGCTCAACTTTCTGATTCCTATCTATAGGATTGTGTCCTACCTCACCTATCGCAGAGAGCTCATAGGTCTCCCCAGAGTCCCCAAGGAACTACAGAGAATGAAGCAGCAGTTTGAACTAGTATGCAGAAAATGACACAGATGCTCTCCTCACCTCAGTGAAGAGTAAGCAAGTGATAAATCTCAGCTCCCATATTACCCTTGGAGAGGTAAAGAGTTGCACCAATTTTTTTTCTGCAAGAGATTCGATGAACTGGCTTCTTACCTATCTTGGAGTACTAGTGATATTTGCATATTCTACCTGTCTGGAAGCCAGTGATAACAAAGGGAATGATTTTTTTCTAGCATGCTATTAGTCGTCACAGTCCCTATTTCAGTCTCAGGACAAAGCAAACAAGAGAAAACCCCAATACCCTGGAGTCTCTCTTATAGGAATGGAGTTGGACAAATATTCAATAATATAAATTTTCTGGGAGCTTCCTGAGTAGCTTCATTCTCAATTATCTTGGAAATTTAAGAAGTCCAGATTAATCTAGGTGTCTAAGATTAGGGGATGTTAAGAACAAAAGGTATGTCAGAAGAGCACAAAAGTTTCAGAGATATCCAGTATCTCTGGCTGTTCTTTACATGTATGAGGCAATCCAAAAATCACATCATAATAAAGATATTTGTACCAGAATGTTTATTGCAGCCCAATTCATAATTGCTAAGTCATGGAAGAAGCCCAAATGCCCATCGACCCACGAATGGATTAATAAATAGTGGTACATGTATACCATGGAATACTAAGCAGCCTTAAAGAAAGATGGAGACTTTACCTCTTTTGTGTTTACATGGATGGAGCTGGAACATGTTCTTCTTAGCAAAGTATCTCAAGAATGGAAGAAAAAGTATCCAATGTGCTCAGCCCTAATATGAATCTAATTTATAGCTTTCATATGAAGGCTAAAACCCAATTATAGCACAAGGATCACATAACTTTGATGTGATCCCAGATCATATAACTTTGAATGCTGAGATTCCAAATGCAGTTGATCTCTAAATCTAAGTAGGGTTGTTTTTTGTTTTTGTTTTTTTTTTTTCAATTAGGGAAGAAAAATTTGATTTGAAGCAATTCTAAATTTTTCCATGTTTTTCCTCATTTATATCTCAACTCCACATCTTTTTATATAATTTAACTACAATAGAAGCTCTATATATTGATAGCCATGGAACTGTAACAAGCTGATCAACATAAACAACTAGGCCTACTGTACTGATACTGATACATGTACTTACATGTGATCATGTCCACTCTATGCAAATTAGGTCAACATAAGGTGGTGGTCATTGTGGGGAGGTGGTCGACTATGGAGGTTCTGTTATATTTAATATTATTAAATTGAAGATAGAAGAGACCATCCACTCAGCCAAACACCAGCACCACTGACCCTGCATTAAGTCATCTGCAAAAATGACCAATGTTATGAGTCTTCCCTTTTTTACCATATGTCAGTGTTAAATTCTTTGAGAGGTGACATTTTACAGAATGCACAGCGTTTCAAAGTTTCCCCATCATGAGTTCCAAGCTTCACACCCTGACTACGTTATGCAAAAAGCAAACATGGGGATTGACCTCCTTTAACATCTACTCCCCACTCTGACCATCCCCAAAGGAAAGTGGCCTTTGGGTGCCCTGCTTGAAATAAATAAGGTTGGATCAACACATTGGCCTTTTCTGGCACTACAGAAGCCAGAGATATTCCTCCCCCAGTGATTTCATGTGCAGCACTGAAAGCATGAATCTTGGATGTTGTTTCAAAAGGAACCATGAGCCATTTATTCTTAGTCTAAAATTGGCAGGCTTTCATTTTGGAGAATTTTTAATAGGACTAGCAGAGGAACCAACACTAGGGATTATTTTCTCAATGTGGGGTTAGATGTGTAATGCATATGTTTGCCCTGAGGACCCCAAGCCACATACTGTAAAACTTTGTTAAAATGCCTTTCTCTTCAACTATTAACGTTCTCCTGTGCATACTATTCATTTATAACAGTCTCAGCCAAAAGTTTAGAAAGCTATGTTCCCCCACAGACCATTATTTTTGTGCTAATTAATGAGCAAAACCAATTTCTCAGATATGAAATTCCAAGCTCTAGTTACTCCGTTTGGCTGAAAGTCTGTTTTTCTAATTATTGACTACTTTCTGCTACTTTAAGTCCACCACCTAGGTTCTTGGACAGAGCTGGCTTCTGGGAGCTAGGGAGGTCTCCAATGGCAACACAGTTCCACACTGAATGGTGGAGTGGGAGGGAGGAATCACAGCTGTTGGAGTCACTGAGGATTTGGGAGGAAGTAAGAAGAAGAAAACGAGGAGATTTGTAGGGCAGACTTGAAAAGAAAAAAGGCTAAGATCTTTTGACAAAATTTCAGTGCAATTCTCTAAAGTTACTAATACAGTTAATAGTCATAAAGAGGACAGAGCCTTAAAAAGTGTATAGCAAAGGGACAATTGTTAAGACTTACCTGGAAAAAAAATTTACATGTATATTGTGGTGTTCCTATACTCTTGTTTGGTTTTATTTCTGAATTTCTGGAGCCGGCTAAATTTTTGTTTCTATTTGATAAGAATTTAGGCAGATTGTTTTCTCATTACTTCCAGTGTTTCCAATTCACATTGCATATCTGTTTACCTTTGGGAATATAGATTTACAGATAGACTCACTCTCACATATACAATCTCTTATGGCTTTTTTCTGATTATAACGCTTTTTATAAAGGTAAGAGGGAACAGAACTGAAATGAGCATAAAGCATGCTAAACACACTGAGCTGTGTGTTCTATATATACCTTTTCATTGTAGCTTCGCAACAAACCAAAGAAGAAAAAATAATTTATCTCTAGGTAACAGAAGAAAAAATAATTATCTCTAGGTCAGAGAGGTTATATATATGACAAAGGTCAAATTCCTAATATATATGTGGTAGCATTAAGACTTGAACCCAAATCAGGCTAGAAGCAAGCCTAGGCTCTTTCTCCTAAAACTTATTTCTTAGAAAAACTGTTGTATAGCACCCACATGCATGTAGAGTTTGTTCTTAAAAGGAAAGTTCTCCTTTTAATTCCTTGTTTTGAACACTGATTTTCAAGTTCCAAGATCAGTCTCTGAGTGTATACACAAGTATTCTGTTATTGTCATCACACATTTTTACACCTGTCAAATGGGAAAGGCCATTCCTTAGGAGCAGCCAGTTTAAATCAGGGACTTTAAGATTAAAGAGAAGAACTTGTAACAGAGAGGTAGATGTTTGGAACAGAATAGAGAACCAA
>CAUYON010033398.1:0-48542 GCA_963573935.1 Arctocebus calabarensis | reverse complement strand
TAGTGTTTTTTTTTGTTTTTTTGAGACAGAGCCCTCAAGCTATCACCCTGGATAGAGTGCTGTGGCATCACAGCTCACAGCAACCTCCAATTCCTGGGTTCAAGCGAGTCTCCTGCCTCTGCCTCCCAAGTAGCTGGGACTACAGGCGCCTGCCACAATGCCTGGCCATTTTTGGTTGCAGCCGTTATTGTTGCTTGGCAGGCCCGGGCTGGATTTGAACCTGCCAGCTCAGGTGTATGTGGCTGGTGCCTTAGCCCATTGAGCCACAGGTGCCAAGCCTGTTTTTTTTGTTTTTGAGACAGTCTCACTTTGTTGTCCTCAGTAGAATGCCATGGCGTCACAGCTCACAGTAACCTCAAACTCTTAGACTTAAGTGATTCTCTTGCCTTAGCCTCCCAAGTAACTGGGTCTATAGTAACCTTCTGCTAACCTTTCAGAAGTACAAGGAAGAAAAGCGATATTTGGGGAAAATTTCCTAAAGACAGTGTAATACGTATTTCTTCCTAATCTATTAAACTTATCCCAGAATTAAGCCTGCTTGATTGAAGCCACACATTGGGGGGGGGGTGGGATTCATAGCATCCCCAGGGGAATTGCTTATCTCTTGAATGCCACTGACTTGTACTGACAGTATAATAAGAAATAACTCCATGAAATCAGTTGTCGTGGTCACTTTAAAGATATTGTCATGGAGTTCATTCACTCAGCAAATACTTATTAATCCCCTGCTATATGCCAGGCACCACTGCAGGTAGTAGGAACACAGCAGTGAACCAAAGGGAGAAAGTTCTCACTCTCCTGGAACTTACACTGGGCAGGGGACAGGCAATGCTGTGAATTGGTGCTCTGTGCCCAGGGGTTAAGGAAAGCTGCTGTGTGAAAGTGATATTTGGGCAGAGAACTGAATGAAGCAAAGGATTAAGCCAGGCAGCTGTCTGGGAAGAGCATCCCAGCCCTAGTCGGTAGCAGATGTGAGGGCCCTGAGGCTGGATGGACCCAAAGGAAGCCTGAACCTGGGGTAGAATGAGCAAGGAGATGGTCACAGGAGATAAGCCAGGAGAGATACAGGGGGAAGACTTTAAAGACCTCAGAGGCCATGGCATGGATTTTCAGGGGAGTCCTAGAGAGTGTTGAGCAGAGAAAGACACAACTGAATTTGATTTAAAAGAAATGCCCTGGCTACGCCATGGCATGTGACCGCACGGGGGCAAGGATAGAAGCAGTGGGACAGTAATGAGCTCTTGTAGTAGCCCAGGTGAGAGAGTGTGGTGGCATAGGCTAGGAGCATCGTGATGGACATGGGGAAAGATGGTCAGATAGATGTTTTGGAGGCAGAGCTCACCGAGTGTGTTGACGATGGCACGATACTGAATCTCACTTTCCTCTCTACAAAACAGAGGTAAAAATAGGTACTTATCATCAGGCTGTTACTATTTGAACAGAACAGTGCCTGGCATGGGGTAAGCACTCCGTGCTAGCTCCTAATATTACTATCACCATCAGCGCCATCATGATTGTGAGTTAGATGTGGGGGGTGACGGGGAAGCCAGAACTAAGGCGTGAACTAGATATGTGGAACTGTGCTTTCCTGAGATGGGGAAACTGGAAGAAGAGCAAGTTTTCACAGGAATGGGCATTCCCATAATTTAATGTTTTTCTGTGTGTGTGTCTGTATTTTCCTTTGCTTTATAATGAATAACTATGAATCAGTTAGCAAGTAACAACTAATCAAGTAATTATCTAAACGAGTAATTCTAACCCATTTGATCATGTAATTCACACTCACCAAATGAAATGGTTGGCAAGTTATTTTTATAAGTGCACATTCTGAGAATCTTTCTAAAAATACCGAGTAGGGAAAACAAAAATATCCTCTCCCCGAAAATAAAGCACACTTGTCTTTCTCACCCTATAGATGATCCAATTTCTCCCTACACAAGCTGGTTGCTAACTATTACAGAGACCAAGCAGCCCCAGCCCTTACCAATGCCTTGTACTGGAGGATGCTGGGCCCCCCTGGTTGACTATCTCCCAGAGACCATCACTCCCCGGGGACCGCTCCACAGGTGAGCAGTATGTACAGGTAGAGGGAAATGACCAGGTAGCTTTGACTGGGCTTTTCTACATATAAGAAGAAGAAAACCTATTCCAGGTCCCTCCAAATGAAAATGCCTTTTAAATCAGTGAGACTGTGCTGACTTGACTGCCAGCTCCCAGGATATTAGTAGAGCTTGGCCAAATATTAAACAATGTGCAAAGCTGCTCTGTGATCTTTTGAATTTCTCCTTGGTAGATTCTTGATAGAGATATGCATTCTGTGATGCTTTTTTAAACTGTAAGCAATTGGAAGAGAGGGACCTTGATTTCAATTTCTCTTCACTCCTCAACATTTACTACCTCATGACTATTAGACTCTCCATTATGAGATTTGCTCAAGCAATGTATTTTGTGGAGCTCTAGGCTACATCAGAAGTTAAAGTCTACAGGGTGTCCCAAAGGTCACCCATAAAGTTGCCGTGCGTAAATGGAAAACTGTAGCTAAATGTACATTTACAAAATGTAGATGAAGGTACATTATAAAATTATAAAATTTTACAAAAGATTTACAAAATATGGTCTACATGTTGGCCACCTCTTTGTAAAATTCCATAAGGAATATTTTGTAAATAAAGATCATTTAAAAAATAATAAAATAAAGATCATTTAGCTATGATTTCCCCTTTTCCATTTTTTTTTTTTTTTTTTTTTTTTTAACAGCGCCTCAAGTTGCTAAAGCTGTTGTCCTGGGTGGAGTGCCTTGGCATCACAGCTCACAGCAACCTCCAACTCCTGGGCTTAAGCCATTCTCTTTTATCAGCCTCCTAAGTAGCTGAGACTATAGGCACCCACCACAATGCCCAGCTATTTTTTGATTGTAGTTGTCATTGTTGTTTGGCAGGCCCGGGCCGGATTCGAACCCACCAGGTCTGATGTATTTGGCTGGCACCTTAGCCACTTGAGCTACAGGCACCGAGCCTACCTTTTCCTTTCTTATGGTGACTTTATGGGTAACCTTTGGGATACCCTTTATTTCCCTGGAATTAAGAGTCTTAACATAATTCTTCAGAAAGACTTAAGAGTTGTGTTTAATTGTGATTTAATGATCTATCAGAGGATCTGATAGAGGATCTACTTCCATCCTCTTCTGAAGTTGCCTTAATTTCATCATTTCTTTGCTTAGGTGCAATATTGCTGTGATTTTTATGACCGAGATGGTGGTTGATCACAGTGTAAGAGAAGATTGGGCACTTCATCTGCCATTATTACTTCATGCTGTCTTCCTAGGTAAGGCTGGATCTAAGAAGAATTCCAACCAATAGGGATAAAAATATGCAGAAGTAATCCATAGAGATTTCCTTTTACATGGAAATCCTGCTTGTCTTATTTCTGAAATATTTGGCCTTCTCTCTTTTTCATTAGCCTTTCGTTACATCTGCTGTAAAATTTCAGTTGATCAGTCGTTATTTGAAATTGTCCCATTTCTATAATATAAATACAGTGGTACCTCACCATTGCCACGTCTATAAAGATATCCGAAGTAAGTTGGGCCTTTTTGAAGGTCTTCAGCTGAGGTGAGAAATTTAAAGACATGAGACATAGTTGAGATATAAAGGGAAAGAATACAGAACAGAATGGGCCAAGCACTGACCTTTATAGAGCAAAAAATGGAGAGAGGAAACCAACCAGAGAGACTGAGAAATTCATTTACAGATGAATAAAATTAAGAATCTTTCAGTAACAGGGATATCCAGGGAAGAGAACATCTCAAGAAGGGGAGGAATGCGAACCATGTCACATGCCACCAAGAGGTCAAGAGAAGTCCATTTATCAGCATTTTATGAGAATATTTTATTTAAGAAATAAAGCATTTTATTTTTCCTGAGCCTGAATTCTTTATGTTGGTAACACAAACAGTAACAAAGGAAACTAAACATTCTTTGAACATGTTCCGCCTGGGTATCTTGGAATCTCTACTATCCCTGGAATCTCCATGAGCTTAACGTTTGTTTATACTGAGAGATTCCACCGTTTTGTTCCAGGTTTGGACCATTATCGGCCTGAAGTCTTTGAACACAGCAAAAAATTGCTTCTTCACCTCCTGATTGCCCTCTCCTGCAACAGCAATTTTCATTCCATTGCTTCTGTGCTTCTGCAGACTCGAGAGATGGGGGAAGCTAAGACGCTAACCGTTCAGCCAGCTTACCAACCTGAATATCTCTACACAGGTAACAAGGGAAGGAGTGGCAGAGAGCCCGACACAGTCACAGATGGAAAGAAACTGATGGTGCCCATGGAACCTGAGTTAACTCCTCTCATGCTATTACCTCCTGCTTTCCAAGTGATAAATAACAGCACAGTAAATACATACCATTTCACCTCATGTGAACCTGCCTCTCAAAAGCCTTCCTTATTATTAAATATTTTAAAATAGTTTTTTCTATTGATACATCAAAAATTTAAATGTCCATTGGTGAAGAGTATCTGTCTAGAACACTGAAGGGTGAGAATGCAAAAACCAGCAGCCTCCCACTGCCTGAGAGCAGGTCCTGGCAGGTGCCTAGGTGTCACCTGTGTACCTTCTACCAGCCCTGAAGGAATTTTTATTGTATCGAATGATTGACTTTTCCCTAGATGGCACCATTAGTGAGAAGCTGTCAAAAGCCATTTCTATTTTGAAACCAAAAATTTCATAGAAATGGGAACAGAAGGCATTGACTGCATCAAAGAAATTAGTCTGCCATGTCAAGCCCGTTCATGAAAACTTTCTCCAAAGGAATAATTGGTGGTTTTCAATTAGGACTAGAGCATTATAATACCTTAAAATGGGCTGGGCACAGTGGCTCATGCCTGTGATCCTAGCACTCTGGGAGGCCAAGACAGGTGGATTGCCTGAACAAGAGCAAGACCCTATCTCTACTAAAAATGGGGGAAAAAAAAAACTAGCCAGGTGTTGTGGTGGGAGCCTGTTGTCCCAGCTACTTGGGAAGCTGAGCAGGAAGATTGCTCGAGCCCAAGAATTTGAGGTTGCTGTGAGCTGTGATGCCATGGCACTCTACTCAGGGTAACAGAGTGAAGACTCTGTCTCAAAATAATAATAATAATAATAATGATAATTTTAAATAATGATGAAGAGTACCAACAGAGTTCAGGGGTTACTTTTCAAATTATTATTACATTGGCACTGGACATGGCATGGCATTACAGTATCACTAGGTGCTTCCTTCATTACTCTTACCTAACACTGTCTTGACTTCTAACAGACATTAACATATTTATTTAGAAAAATAATATAAAATTATTATTGACATTGAGACCTAAGGCCCATTAACCGCAATTGAAGCTCTTTACTTTGAAATGAACTACAACTGACTAAAAATAACCTATCAATGTCATCTTAGAGACACAGAATTCTTTTTACCATAGATGCTTAATAAGACTGAAAAGTTTTGGCTATTCTAAATCCTAAAGATAAATGTCTATTCCATTAAGTATGTGGACTTAGGCTGACAAATTTATGCTGTCTGTTAAGTTGTGTGTTTCTGAGTGCGTCAGTTTTGCATTTGTTATATCACTCATGTGGTATAAAGTGATTTAAAATGGAGATTTAACTCCCCAAAATGCACATAATATCCTCAGGCGAGACACACAGTAAACAGCTAGAGTGGTTGACTCTGAAACACACAGGGAATAGAGGTACAAAGAGTATGGGAAATGCCCCCCTTTTTATAAATGTTTATTGAGTACCCAGTTTCAATTGTAGTTGCTTTCAAATTCATGCTAAATACCAGTGTAATCAAAATCATTGTCTTCACTTTATTATAATAGGCAACTGAGAGGGAATTTTATAAGCTCTATGAAGTTTCACTGTAAGTGGAAGAGATGCTGTTCAAACCCAGGGCTCCTCGTTTCTAATTCAATATAACTGTCAGACACACCAGGACCAGGTGCTTTTTAAGACTATTAAGTAGGGGGAAAGGGATGGTGGCATGTATACATTTTCAAATCCAAGGCATACGCAGATGTAGAATGTCAACCAAATATAATATGTAGTGAAAAAACATTGTATGTCCTTATGCCATGTTTCTTTGAAAAGCATGCAACATACTTCATTAAAATTATTAATGTATGCATAAAAATATTAAATCTTCTGGGCTATGGCCGGGCATTGTGGCAGGCACCTGTAGTCCCAGCTACTTGGGAGGCAAAGGCAAGAAACTCGATTGAGCCCAGGAGTTGGAGGTTGCTGTGAGCTGTGATGTCACAGCACTCTATCCAGGGTGACAGCTTGAGGCTCTGTCTCAAAAAAAAAAAAATCTTCAGGGCACATTTACTCAAAGAATATTGTGTAACTTAGGCACCAGCCATTAAGTCGCTAGTATCCACAGAAGGGATATCATGTCACAGGGTTAAGTAATCTAATGCCCAGAAATAATTTACTGAGCACAGTTAGTAGTTGACATGTTCCTTGGCCTAGTCTATGCACATACATACACAACACACACACACACACCTTTCTTTTATAACAAGCATTGATTAAAATACAGAATAGAAAGCAGCAGATGACCTCCCGTCCCAGACATACACCGGTTGGCACAGCAGTGCAACGGATTCCAAAAGCAGAGGAACACTATCAGTCTTGTTCCTCCCCCAAGTTAAAATAACTGCACACTTCTCTGTGCTCACCTTGGGACCAGCAAGCTGAGAAGCACCTTGCCTGCAGCATCCCTCCTGTCCTTCCCTCACCAGGTGGCTTTGACTTTCTGAGAGAGGACCAGTCATCTCCTGTGCCAGACTCGGGGCTGAGTTCCAGTTCTACCTCGTCCAGCATCAGCCTGGGAGGCAGCAGTGGGAACCTCCCGCAGATGACCCAGGAGGTAGAGGATGTGGACACAGCCGCTGAAACAGATGAGAAGGCCAACAAGCTCATTGAGTTTCTGACAACCAGGTAATGAGGGGTAGGGAGTCCCGCTGTCTTTGTAGCTTGGTCTTCTGGAAAAATGCCAGGGCTTTAAAGCAAAAGATGGAAAAGTGATCCTGGAGTTCTAACAAATCCCTATTTCTCTTCTAAATTAACATCTGCTAATATGTGCAAGTTAGCACATATTGTGTAAAAGGCAGACATTGGAAGAAATACTTAAGATCCCACTGATTTGACAATCGTTGGGTAGGGAGATTGCGTGTATGACACTGATGCAGCAGATGGAGGCAAGAGACTGTAGTGCCCGTCATGAACGTCAGCATGACGTGCATCATCTATTAGAGCCACCTGGTCTGGGAGCGCTGCGAGATGGCAAAGAACATCACTGTTGAAACCAAGGGTAGTAGCCATGGTCATCGACCCAGAGCAGCTGCAGAGGGGACCAAAGTCTGCTCATCTGGTCCAAACAGTCATTTGCAAAGAGAAGGCAAAACCCAGAAACAATAGGAAGCATTCTAGGAAAGGAAGAGAACTAATACTAAATCACAACCAGGAAAAACTGCAAGTGGTCCTGTTCTATGAGGTCATCTGCTTCCTCTAATTAACTGTTTAGCTTGTAAGGCTTCAAAAGGTCTAACACCTGAGGCCCAGTATTCGTCGAACGGCATACTTCCCTGTGACCTGGTGCTGTGCCCTCTTTCCTCAGTGAGTTAAATTCTGGAAATCTAGCCTGTGTATGTGTTATCTAATATTTCACATGATTTTTCTTTTTACAAGTGATGATTCAGATTATTTTGGGTAGCGTTCAGCTTAATGCAGGGTTTGATGTACAGGAAGCTTAGGGAGGGGCTCATGGCGCCTTTCCCACAAGGCATGTGCATCCAGGGTTCTTTAGACACCTGGAGGGTGTGTCAGAAGAAAGGTATTGCCACCTCTCCCCATCTGTAGCTACCATGTATTGGTAAGGGCTGTCTCCGAAATTCTCCTAGCTGGCTCCATCCTGTTATTACTGAAAACCAAGTAAATGACAGAGCCGATGTCAGGTTGTTTCTACAATAATTGGCAACTTAGTGATGTGATCCTGATCAAAACCTTATCTCTACAAATGCTAAAATGTGAAAACTGAGGCCAGTCTAAATCTGTATTTTATTTAGCATTTTATATCACTTTATTTAACAAACAAACTCAGTATGCCAAGCGCTATTCCAGTAAATTGGGAAGTTTTAATTTTGTAAATAAATTTTATTTAAAACACCAAAAAAGTATTCCTCTATAAATTACCTACATGTGTTTTGAGTATGCTGGTAGGTTTTGTAAAACAGAAACATACCCGTAGATCCATTAGCAATATTTTAAAAAATATATTGTATTTTTTGGAGTCAGAACTGCCTGCATGATTTTAAAAATGAAAAAAACGATATTTGACATTTTTTGTGTTTTGTTTAAGGGCATTTGGTCCACTTTGGTGCCATGAGGACATCACTCCTAAAAATCAAAATTCGAAGAGTGCTGAACAGCTCACTAATTTTCTACGGCACGTTGTATCCGTGTTTAAAGATTCCAAATCAGGTACTTCATTTTGTTTGCCCAAATCCCTCTTTCAGCTTTTGTCTATGAGCTCACTCACTTATATGACTACACACCTTGCAATGTGGTCCTTATGCTCTATCACTACAGCGTAAGTATATTCAAAGGGGCATTTTGAAGCTTATTTCACATGCTTATGATTGTTAATACCATATTTTCATTACACTCTATTAAATGATTCCCCCAACTTCACTATTCTAATTCCTTTAAAGAAAGCCATGAGAAATAAATCTCATTAATTGACTCTCCTCAATCTCCACTATGAAAAATAGTCAGCCTGATTACATGTCTGGTTGAATGTTTAAAAGAATATGTGATAAAATATTTTTGACTTCAGAAGTGTTGGCTAATGATTTCTACGCAAATGACTATTCAAAATTCTGAACACAGAGTGAATGAGTCCATTTAGACTATAGTTTAATACTTTATAATACTTAATTGTTTGCCGTCAGCTGAGTTCCTTTCTGATCCAACTTGGCCTGAACTGATTTGTGCATGAAATTTAAATTTGGTTCTTTGATATGTTGTAGGATTATCGCTACCCTTTTCCTCCCACCAGGCTGGCCATATTAAATCCAGCTCACTGACTTTTCTAGCTGCTGTAATAATTAGCACATTTCCCAGTTTGAAACACTTCCTATTACCCACATCTCATTACATTATCAGAGGATGTTACTAAAAAACACAAAATACTGATAAACTGAAATGAGGAAGTCATTCTAGCAATGGAATTGCCATTTCTTGTTTTGAATTTACCCTTTGTGGAATTTGTTTGAATCACTAAAACCCCAAAAGTCACTTAACAATTGAACACAAGCCAAAATAAAGTTATTTACTATTTGTGTATGAACCATTAATTTATCTAAAAACTTTGATTATATGAAGTTGATAAAAAATGATAAAATATATGAATGCCTTTTATTGAAGTCTCAGCAGATACTTTAGGCTGCTTAAAATGTAAGTGTTTTCAAATCTTGATTAAGCTATTCTTACTCATTCTGATTTCTTTGTATATCCCTGCTTTCAGCCTGTTTTCACCATACACACACAGTGTGTTCCTATTTCTTTGGGTTTGTGTTCACTTGTATTAGTCAGGGTAGGATAGCTGCTGTAACAAACAGCCCCTAGAGCTTAGAGACCTAACATAAAAGAATATTGTTCCTGGATCACATAATAGTTCAGGTGGGTGGTCAGTTCTTCCATGAGGCCTGTGGCTGTGCCATCCCCTAGGGTCAGAGGCCTCTGCTAGACCCCCTGCATCCACCAGCAGGTGGAGAAAGAGTGAGTGAGTGGAGGATTCCTCAGGATAAGTGGACCCACCACGTTTGAAAGGGGCATCTGGTGTTGCTTCCCACATTCTATAGGCCAGAATTCAGGCACATAGTCACATATAACTGCAAGGAAGGCTGGAAGTGTAGATTCATATGTGGCTGGAAAGAAAAGGAAACCTTTTCCCAAAGGATAATTCATTGTAGAGGTGGAATCCATTGTCCTACTAGCAAAGTTCTAGAGCCTTCAGGTTTATTATGATTTAAATATGCGCTTGGTCACTGCCAGGGGACCTACCCCACATATGAAATGGATTAAGTAGTAAAATGTGACATAATAAAAAAGACATAAAATATTTTGGGGGGAGTAGAGTTCAAACACATTCTTCTTAGTAAAGTATCACAAGAATGGAAAAGCAAGCGTCCAATATACTTAATACTAATCTGAAGACTGTGGATGAACTAATACACCCCCACACAAAAGAAAAACTCAATTCAATTCATTTTGGAGGAGGGAGGAGAGAGGAGGAGGCGAGAGGAGGATGGGTGTGCTCCCACCTAATGGGGACAATGTAAGGGTACATGGCGCAGCTACTGTGTGTGGAACACAACTACAACAAGGACTTTACCTAACAAACGCAAACATTGTAACCTAATTGTTTGTGCCCTCATATATTAATCTGAAATTTAAAAAGAAATAAATATACTTTTAAAAACCATAATATAAAAAGAAAGAAAAATAAATATATTATTTTGAAGTGCAATCCATTTGGACATGATGAACTGCCCATATGGATTTAATCCTGTATTGACACCCTGAATATGTTTGAAGTCCACTTTCAAGTTCCTCTGTTTTCTCCGCAGGAACAGTTTCTCATATAATCTATTTGTCCCCAGGATCAAATAGCCAAGCTCAGCTGAGAACACTGACAATGAACTGTCCCTAGGTCCACTTTCATGTGACACTCTATGGATCATGGAAACAGCCAAAATCGCTGTTTGCACTCTGTCCTCTTACTCTGATAGCCTGTTTTTCTCCCTGCAGAGAAGCATAGGAAGTGTACAGCTCAGTGACCCAGAATTCAGTCATAAGCTTTGTCTTACCTTTTCATTCCTGTCTGAAGAAATGTTCTTTTTATTTTTATTTATTTATTTTATTTTATTTTTGCAGTTTTTGGCCGGGCCTGGGTTTGAACCTGCCACCTCTGGCATATGGGGCTGGCGCCCTATTCTGTTGAGCCACAGGTACCGCCCCGTCTGATCAGATGGTTTTCTGATGCTGAGGTTACCTTTATGCTATTGAAAGAACAAATATTCAGGCAAAAGTTTAAATTATGTCTGCTTTCTTTGCAGCGTCTACATTTCTATATCTGCATATTTACAGAGCAAAGACTTTAGCACAGTCCTTAGTTGAGTTTGAGCCACTAGCAAATTCTCTTATGTAAAAAAAGGAATAAAAGTATTCTACGTAAAAAAAGTAGAACAGAAGAAGAATATAGAAAAATAGCAGGGTATATTAATACATAATGTATTATGGTAATAATAATACATAATGTGTCAGACTCTGCACTAGGCACATCATAAGTTGTTTAATTCTCCCAACAACTCTATGAGGTAAATGTTATCACATGTAAGTTAAAGATAAGGAAACAGGCTCACCAAGAATGAATTTGTTTCCCAGAGATAAAAAGTCCTTCATTCAAACCAGGACCATCTTGTTCTGAAGCAGTGATTCTCTACTGTGGCACACTGGTGTGCCCTGAGAGATCTTAGGTGTGGTGCCAAAATTTTTAAAGATCATCAATTAAATTATTTTTAGGAGAAGTTCAAGGCACAGTAACTATATTCTTTTTTTTACTCTTTGTTTTGGATCACCATGATTTTGAAGCGTGACACGAAAGTTAAACTATAGGTTCAAGTGTGCCATGAGATACAAGAGGTTGAAAACCTGTTCTGAAACTTCTACCTCTTTCTACTACATTATGCCTCCCCAAGATTTATTTACAATCTGATTTTATTTTAAAACAGGTGATTTTCAAATAAGTCCCCCACATGGTAGCTCTGTGCAGTTGGCCTGTTTTAAACTTACAGGTCACCTTGATGCTTCAGAGTGTGCAGAGGAGAGGCTGACCTCTTCTGGGGCTCTTCTTCCTGTAGGTTTCCACCTGGAGCAACACTTAAGTGAAGTTGCATTGCAGACAGCCCTTGCAAGCTCTTCCAGGCACTATGCCGGTCGGTCCTTCCAGATATTCAGGGCCCTCAAGCAACCTCTGTCAGCACACGCCTTATCTGACCTTCTCTCAAGACTGGTGGAAGTGATCGGAGAACATGGAGATGAGATTCAGGTATGGAAGGGGAGGCTGCTGGACTCATGGACAAGGAGCACTCTTATTTCAATGAGCAGAGTTAACCTTCTTTGAGCCTTTTATTAAAAAGAATTTAAGGGGTGATTTTTATATTTGCAAAATAACTTCAAAGAGTGTTGTTCTGAAAATTAAATAATATGTGTATTTCATAATGGATCTTACCTCCTTTTTATAAGTCAACAACTGGAAAGTCCTTAGAGGCTCCTTCTTTGTTGTTTTGTGGTTTTCTTTGGAGGGAAGTAAGGGGTTTATTTTGTATTATTTTGGTTGGTTGCCTCCACCCTAGAATGCAGTTATGCAGTCTCCCCACACGGAGCAGGGATCCCCATTGTACCTGGAGGGGGCACCACCCCTCCCTGTGTGGTCAGCCTTCAGTAGACTGAGAAGAGCTGACAGAGTGGCAAGAGTATTTGCCACAGAAGACCATGTAGGTAGAGCACAGATGTTCTGGGCTAGGCTGATTGAAAGCCCTGGGCATTAGAGGCTTTGCCTCTCAGGCCAAGCCCTTCTTTCCCATCAGAAATGTTCTGGCCTCTCAGAAAAGCCTAAATAACGATAGACTCTACCTGCTTTTCCTCCTCTGGCCATCAGAAGTGCTGTCCAAAATGCCACAGATGCACAGCACTCTCTACACCTCTCTCAGTCTCTGGCTTTTGGACATCACTATTCTATATTTCAAATGCCCTCCTCCCCTCAGCAGGGAGTTGTGCTTGCCTCCCTGTCCTCATTGGATTTCAAATGAAATTGAGCTGTTGAAGCTCTCAGACCTAGAGAAATAAATCTTTATGCTGGGCGGCACCTGTGGCTCAGTGAGTAGGGTGCCATCCCCATATACCAAGGGTGGCGGGTTCAAACCCAGCCCTGGCCAACTGCAACAAAAAAATAGCTGGGCATTATGGCGGGAACCTGTAGTTACAAGGGAGGCTGAGATAAGAGAATGGCCTCGGCCCAGGAGCTGGAGGTTGCTGTGAGCCATGAAGCCATAGCACTCTACCAATGGTGACAAAGCGAGACTCTGTCTCTAAAATAAATAAATAAATAAATTAGTAAATCTTTATGCTTATCTGCTAACTCCTAAGCCATCCAAATTTCCTAAGTGATTCTTAAAAAATTTTTTAAGACTTCATAAATTAAAGCAGTAATGAATGTCTAGATTTCAGTGATATTAACATTACTGGAATAAAGTTTACATGAATTACATTTATCTTCAGGAAGTTAACAGTGGTGATAAGCAGGTCAAAATGCTGTCTATTCCTCTGTTGGCAGGGTTATGTGATGGAGGCGCTTCTTACCCTGGAGGCTGCTGTGGATAACTTGTCCGACTGCTTGAAGAACAGTGATCTCTTAACTGTGTTATCCCGGTGAGAATCAGCTTGTTGACGTTTTAAAATCAGATATACCGGCTTGGCGCCTGTGGCTCAACGGGCTAAGGCGCCAGCCACGTACACCTGAGCTGGCGGGTTCGAATTCAGCCCAAGCCCACCAAACAACAACGACGGCTTTAACCAAAAAATGGCCGGATGTTGTGGCAGGTGCCTGTAGTCCCAGCTACTTGGGAGGCGGAGGCAAGAGACTCGCTTGAGCCCAGGAATTGGAGGTTGCTGTGAGCTGTGATACCATAGCACGCTATCCAGGGTGACAGCTTAAGGCTCTGTCTCAAAAAAAAAAAAAAATCAGATATACTCTACTGGTTATTTGGGAGATTCTGGACTTTGGGCAGAGTACAAAGGACAAATTTCACTTTTGAAATCTACTTATGAGCTGAAAAAGTATGTATGATATTTTCTTAAGTTTAAAAAAAAGAGGAAGTTACCACACACTCACACACATTTTAGAAGAATTTTTAAATGTCAGGAAGCTAGACACCAAATATTATCTCTAAATATTACAAATATTAATGATTTTTCATTTTCTTTTTTATGTCTTGGAATATTTTTTTCAGATTTTGTGTAATAATTATTCTACTTATTACATTGGTAAATAGAAACTAAAACTAAATACTGCTCTTTAAATGAATACATGTATAGCTCTTCTGAACCATTGCTATAAAAACAGTTGAAATAAATGTTGACTTAACTAGAAGAAATTCCTACCTTGGCACCTTGTTGTTCTCCTATCCAGGCTTAATAACCCATTTCAAATCATTTACAGTTGTGTTTTCTGCTGTGTAATTGAGCTCATCTTGCTTCAAATCAAGTCAGTAATATTATCTTGTAACCCACTGGGCCTTGTTCCACTTTTGAGTTCAACATTGTTAAGGGAGAGGTAACTGCAGTGTGACTACTAACATCATACATACTTATCATACATACCTACAGATTTATCTAAATCAGCACTAATTTAGTAAGAATGTTAATAAAAAGTCTTATCTGGGGCTGGGTGCAGTGGCTCACACCTGTAATCCTAGCACTCTGGGAGGCTGAGGCTGGTGGATAGCCTGAGCTCAGGAGTTCAAGATCAGCCTGAGCCAAAGCAAGACCCTATCTCTAAAAATAGGCGAGCACTGTGGCCTCCCAGCTATTTGGGAGGCTGAGACAAGAGAATCGCTTGAGCCCAAGAGTTTGAGGTTGCTGTGAGCTGTGACACCACAGCACTCTACCTGAGGTGACAAAATCAGACTCTGTCTCCAAAAAAGAAAGGAAGGAAGGAAGGAAGAAAGTTTTATCTTTTCAGCATGAATAGACTTAAATACATTTTTAATAAAATTTTTTTTTTTTTTGCATTTTTCGGCCAGGGTCAGGTTTGAACTTATTACCTGTGGCATGTGGGGCCAGCACCCTACTCCCTGAGCCACAGGCACTGCCCCATTTTTAATAAATTTTTATAAGTACCCAAAAAAGTCTTTTGACACGAGCATTTACTAACTTCTTTCTAGAAAACATAATTTCTAGAGAATACTTCTGTTCTATTTATTGGTCGCTTAATAGACTATTGAAGTTTATACCTATCAGATACTTTTTAATTCATAATTAGTCCTTCAAAGAAAATTAGTCCTACCCATATTCAAACAAACAACAAAAAAAATCAATAAACTTTAAGTCCAATTACTGATTTCTTTACACTTTCAATAAGTGGAAGTCAATATTGCGTTTTGGTTTTGTTTTATTGGTAAAGGGTTTCTTGTCTGTGTCTCATAGCTTGTATGTTTAAGGATAAGGAAAAAGAAAGTAATATAAAGTAGTATCTCCAAAGAATAGTTTCCCTCCTTTAGTGTTTCTCAAGTGAACTTGAAAGGACTGGTTTTCACTGAAGCATGTTGGCAGTCTATTCAACTTATGTATTTTTATACCCAGCTCTTCATCACCGGATTTAAGCTCAAGCACTAAACTAACAGCAAGCAGAAAGAGCACAGGACAACTCAACGTGAATCCTGGAACTGCCAGCAGCAATACCACCACTGCAGAACGAAGCCGGCATCAAAGAAGCTTCTCGGTGCCCAAGAAGTTTGGTGTTGTTGACCGATCCTCTGACCCACCTCGAAGTGCCACCCTGGACAGAATTCAGGCTTGTACCCAACAAGGCCTCTCCTCAAAAACAAGAAGCTCATCCTCCTTGAAAGACAGCCTCACGGACCCATCCCACATAAACCATCCCACTAACCTACTAGCCACCATATTCTGGGTCACTGTGGCCTTGATGGAGTCTGATTTTGAGTTTGAGTACCTCATGGCCTTAAGGCTGTTGAGCAGACTGCTGGCGCATATGCCGCTCGATAAAGCTGAGAACCGAGAGAAACTTGAGAAACTCCAGGCGCAGCTCAAGTGGGCCGACTTCTCAGGGTTGCAGCAGCTACTGCTGAAAGGATTCACATCCCTCACCACCACAGACCTTACCCTGCACCTTTTCAGTTTGCTGACCCCAGTGTCCAAAATACCCATGGTGGATTCATCCCAAGCTATTGGTAAAGCCAGCGTCATTCACTCTCTTACAATTCTGGTGGCAGCTGAGTTCATCTTTGGTGTAATAAGATAATACGGACTTACTGGTTTTAACAATTCTGCTTAGAAATGTGCCTTTGGGATAGCCGGGCGCTGTGGCGGGCGCCTGTAGTCCCAGCTACTCGGGAGGCTGAGGCAAGAGAATCGCTTAAGCCCAAGAGCTGGAGGTTGCTGTGAGCAGTGTGACGCCACAGCACTCTACCCAGGGCGATAAAGTGAGACTGTCTCTACCAAAAAAAAAAAAAAATGATTAAAATAGTACATTTTATGTTATGTATATTTAATTACAAATTTTAAATGGAAAGAAAATATTCACAAATTATTTATCTGGTATCAAGAATATATTAAGTATTTTTATTCAGAATATATAAAGTACTCTTATAACTCAATAATAAAAGGCAAATAATCCAATTAAAAGATAATCCAATAGTCCAATAAAAAGGTGCTTAATATTTTAGTCATTAGGGAAATGTAAATCAAAACTACAATGAGATACCCCCAGTTCAAACCCACTAGAATGTTTAAAGTAAAAAAGGCCAAGTACGGTGGCTCATGCCTATAATCCTAGCACTCTGGGAGGTTGAGGCAGGTGGAATGCTTGAGCTCAGGAGTTAGAGACCAGCCTGAACAAGAGCAAGACCCTGTCTCTAAAAATAGCTGGGAGTTGTGGTGGGCACTTGTAGTCCTAGCTACTCAGGAGGCTGAGGAGGTATTATACCATGGCACTCTACCGAGGATAAAAAAGTAAGACTCTGTCTCAAAAAAAAAAGTAAGAAAGACAGCAATAACAAGAACTGTTAAGGATGTAAAGAAACTGTTAACTGTGCTATATGTGCCTTTCCACTTTATTTTATTTTTTATTTTTTTATTTTTGAGACAAAGTCTCACTTTGTCGCCCTGGGTAGAATGCTGTGGCATCATAGCTCACAGCAACTTCTATCTCTTGGTCTCAAAGCAATTCTCTTGCCTCAGCCTCCCTGGGACTACAGGCGCTCACCAGAATGAATGCCCAGCTATTTTTAGAGATGGGGTCTCCCTCTTGCTCAGGCTGGTCTTGAATTCCTGAGCTCAGGCAATCCATCTGCCTTGGCTTCCCCGAGTGCTGGGATTACAGGGGTGACCACCTCACTCGGCCAAGTTATCATATTTCTGTAGCAATTTAACCCATAAGTATATACCCAAGAGAAATGAGAACATGACTACATAGAAACTTGTATATGGGCTCGGCGCCTGTGGCTCAAAGAAAAAAGAAACTTGTATATGAATTGTTCATAGTAGCATTATTCATAACAGCCCCAAAGTAGAAACAACCCAAGTATTTATCAGCTGACAAATGGATAAACAAAATATGGTACTGCCATACTGTGGAATATTAGCTGGCAATTAAAACAAAGTACTAATATATGCTATAACATGAACCTTAAGTCATGCTAAGTGAAAGAAGCCAGTCACAGGAGACCATATATTAGATAATGCCATTTATTTGAAATGTACTGAATACACAAATGTATAGAGACAGATTTAGTTGTCCAGGGCTGGAGTGACTGGTGGAGAGAGGGGGATAGGGAGTCACCAGTATGGGCTTTATTTTTTAGATAATAAAAATGTTCCAGGCTCGGCACCTATGGCTCAATGGGCTAAGGCGCCAGTCACGTACACCTGATCTGGTGGGTTCGAATTCAGCCTGGACCCGCCAAACAACAATGAGGGCTGCAACCAAAAAAATGGCCGGGTGTTGTGGTGGGCGCCTGTAGTCCCAGCTACTTGGGAGGCGGAGGCAGGAGACTCGCTTGAGCCCAGGAATTGGAGGTTGTTGTGAGCTATGATGCCACAGCACTCCATCCAGGGTGACAGCTTGAGGCTGTGTCTCAAAAAAAAAAAAAAATGTTCCAGGGTTCATTGCAATGACGGTTTTACAACTGTGAATTATAAGATATGTGAATAATGGGCGGCTCCTGTGGCCTCCATATGCTGGAGGTGGTGGGTTCAAACCCAGCCCTGGCCAAAAACTGCAAAAAAAAAAAAAAAAAGATACGTAAATAATATCTCAATAAGGCTGTTATGAAAAAAGAAAGAAAGAATGTATCTGTCAAAAGGAAAGAAAGAGGCTCGGCACTTGTGGCTCAGTGGGCTAAGGCTCCAGCCATGTACACCTGAACTGGCAGGTTTGAATCCCCCCCGGGCCCGCCAAACAACAATGACGGCTACAACCAAAAAATGGCCGGGTTATGTGGCGGGTGCCTGTAGTCCCAGTTATTTGGGAGGCGGAGTCGAGAGACTCGCTTGAGCCCAGGAATTGGAGATTGCTATGAACTGTGATGCCACGGCACTCTCTCCAGGGTGACAGCTTGAGGCTCTGTCTCAAAAAAAGGAAAGAAAGAGCCTTGCAGGAAAGCTAATTAGGGGAAGCAAGGCCATAGCCCTGGATTTCTTATTATCACCACCCCACATTCATCAGCTTGGCCTAGGAAGAACCCGATTCATAATGCCAGGACACCGCTGCATTTTACAGGTCTGTATGACCTAAACAATCAGCTACCAACATTTTCTTTTCTATAACTGAGGAAAGGATCCCTGATATTGCCTAAGGTCATATACATATCTAATGGGCACAGATCAACACTTCCCAAACTTTTGAGTTATCCATCACACCATCAGGATTTTTGCCATACCTGTGTAACTTTATTTAACCTGTATTTTTTTTTTCTTTTTTTGAACCCACCAGCTCATGTGTATGTGGCTGGCGCCTTAGCCGCTTGAGCCACAGGCGCCAAGCCTTTTTTTAAAATTTTCTTATTAATTATTTTTTATTAAATCATAGTACTTTTTTCCTTAAAACTGATTTGCTTTTAAGAATCTAAACAAACTTACTTTAAGCAGTAGCTTTGTATTACTATACTAAATAAGGAAAATAGACAAATCAGTTTGCTAATCATTAAGTGGAAGATAATTTAGTAATTTTAAAATAATACAACGAAAACAAAATGTTATTCATTTCTAGCTGATACTGTTACCTATCTAAAAATGTTAAAAACTTGGCAGCTCCATAGCTCAGTGGATAGGGTGCCAGCCATATACACTGGAGCTGGTGGGTTCGAACCCAGCCCAGGGCCAGCTAAAACAACAATGACAACTGCAACAAAAATAAAATAGCCGGGCATTGTGGCAGGTGCCTGTAGTCCCAGCTTAGGAGGCTGAGGCAAGAGAATCACTTAAGCCCAAGAGTCTGAGGTTGCTGTGAGTTGTGATGTCATGGCACTCTACCTCGGGTGACAGCTTGAAACTCTGTCTCAAAAAAAATAAATAAATAAAAATGTTGGCTCGGTACCTGTGGCTCAAGTGGCTAAGGTGCCAGCCACATACACCTGAGCTGGCAGGTTTGAATCCAGCCTGGGCCCGCCAAACAACAATGATGGCTGCAACCAAAAAATGGCCGGGCGTTGTGGTGGGCGCCTGTAGTCCCAGCTACTTGGGAGGCAGAGGCAGGAGAATTGCTTGAGCCCAGGAGTTGGAGGTTGCTGTGAGATGTGATGCCACAGCACTCTACCCAGAGTGACTGCATGAGGCTCTGTCTCAAAAAAAAATTAAAAAGCGGGGAAAAGAGCAGAGAGAGGGAAGGAATAAGGTGGGTGGGGTCTTGGTGTGTGCCACACCTTTTGGGGGCAAAACACAATTGTAAGAGGGACTTTACCTAACAAATGCAATCAGTGCAACCTGGTTTCTTGTACCCTCAATGAATCCCCAACAATAAAAAAAAAAAAAGAAAGAAAAATGTTAAAAACTGAAATCATAGCAAATCAACAAAATCAGCAGCACTTAAGAGGTAAGAGTAGCCCTATTACTCATGTTACCAATTACCAACCTTGACCTATTACCAGCTAAAATCTGCCAGCTTTGGCAAATCCTGGCATAGTGGTGAATTTTGGAATTGGAAAGGTCCTATTCCTATTAGCCTTTGTTTCTTAATAGTTGTGACTCAGAAAAACCTGTCCAACTACAATATCCAAGCCTGTTTCCTCAAGAAATAGTGCTTTCTACTGCTGTATGTTATTTCTTAAACATTTTTATTTTATTTTTTTGTTGTTGCATTTTGGCCAGGGCTGGGTTTGAACTCACCACTCTCAGTATATGGGACTGGCACCCTACTCAATGAGCCATACGCGCCACCTTGTATGTTGTTATTTCTGTGCTGGAATACAGTAAGGACACTCACCCAAGAAAACAGGCCCTGCCACAGAAGCTGTAGCTAACAGCAAGTGCCCAGTAGATGGCACCATTGCTTCTGTTAAGAAACAGAGGGGCCCCTTGACGTTTCTGCTACCTGTTGTCTAGTCTGTAGAAATAATGTATACCCCCAATCAGTAAAGGATTTAGGCTGGAAACAGAGAAAAGGCTGAGAAGGTCTGGAGCCATGGCCTTTCATTGACCAGAACTGACAATAATTTAAAATTAATGTTGTACAAACCAAACTGTTGAAATGAAGTAAGAATGACCAGGCCAGGAGAGGTAGCTCATATCTGTAATCCTAGCATTTGGGGAGGGTGACGCTGGAGGATTGCTTGAGCCCAGAAGCTGGAAGCTGCAGTGGCATCCTCACAGCTCACTGCAGCTATGATACCATCACTGCAATCTAGCCCAGGCAACAGAGTGAGACTGTGTCTCAAAAAATAAAAAACAAACAAACAAAAAAACATGGGTGGCACCTGTGGCTCTTTTGGATGCCAGCCCCATATACCGGAGGTGGTGGGTTCAAACCCGGGCCTGGCCAAAAACTGAAAACAAAAACAAAAACAAACCCCAAAGGCACATTGTGTAGGCTTAATTTGGGAAAGGGCTTAATTTAAGAAGTTGGAAAAGGGAGACCCTAATACAAGAAAAAGGAGTCAGGCCAAATTGCTGCCCTAGGACCAACACATTCCACCCTGAGCATGTGTGATCAAGATTTGGCAAAAGGTGCTACTGAGTTAAAGTAGGAAAGAGAAAGTTCAACTTTTTACAGAAATGTTAAGTGAGCACAATGATGCTGACTAACAGAACTTTCTTTTTCTTTTTTTTTTTTTGAGACAGAGCCTCAAGCTGTCACCCTGGGTAGAATGCTGTGACATCACAGCTCACAGCAATCTCCAACTCCTGGGCTCAAGCGAGTCTCCTGCCTCCTCCTCCCAAGTAGCTGGGACTACAGGCGCCCGCCACAACGCCCGGCCATTTTTTGGTTGCAGCTATCATTGTTGTTTGGCGGGCCCGGGGGCTGGATTCGAACCCGCCAGCTCAGGTGTACATGGCTGTCCCCTTAGCCCGTTGAGCCACAGGCGCCGAGCCCTAACAGAACTTTCTAACAAGAGGTGGGTCTTTCCCAGCCCTGCCTAGTGAGGGAAATAGACTTGCTGTGGCCAAGAACAGTCTTTTTTTTTTGGCCAGGGCTGGGTTTGAACACACCACCTCCAGCACATGGGGCTGGCGCTCTACTCCTTTGAGCCACAGGCACTGCCCAAGAACAGTCTTTCTTAACCAAGAAAGGTTCATAGTCACAGTTTTCAAGCCCAGGACAAAGCCACAATGGGCTCATTCTTGAGTTGGGTCTAGTCTTTATGCCCTGGATGCTCCGCCCTATTATGTTAGAGCCACAGCAGGTCGCAGTACTCAGGCCCCAGTGCCTACCCCAGGAAACTCTAGGCCCCTTCAGAGAAGTTTTCAAATGCTAATAACCCCGCCCTCAGAGGCCCAGCTCTTCCCTCCAGTGGTTAGAGAAGCTCTGAGCTCATTTCCTCTCTATGGCTCCCTGAATAATCCTCACCAAGAAGTTAGAAAGAAAATCCCTGGGACCTCAATTTAAACTATACAGCAGAGGAGTCACCTGGTATTGGAAAGAAGGCCATTCCAAGTGAGGACTGGATAATCATTTTCTGTTCCCTTCCCTCTACTGAGCTTTGCTCCCAAGTACCATCAGAAACATCCCTCAGCTATCCCACATTTTTATGCTGTTTGGTGAATTTACCAGAAGGTAAGTACCACTTCAGGGTGGCAAAGACAGTCCCCAAAAGGGCTAGTTATAGTTCTTCACCTTGCTTAATTGAGAGAAAGATTTCATTCCTTCATGTTTCATTCCCAATTACCAAACAGCTCCCTGGTAAGCATTTAAAAGTTGGGGACTGGGGCTGAACAGTTGTGCAGATTCTAACTGCTCCACAAATTAGCCATCATCCCACCCCTACCCAACCCTCCACATCCAGCCTCAGTCATGGTGGTTTGAAGTTGGACTGGCTTCGATATAATAAGTTAGCAAAATCTAGAAAAATGGGTTACAGAAGAAAACAGCTATTGTTTGTATAATAATTAGTGCTGCTTTTGAAACACCGAGAAACAAATACATTCTTCACGAGTTCTTAATTTATCCCAATTTTGGAGAATGCCAGTCTGTCTCCCTTCTGTGTAAAAGTACAGTGTCAGTGATGTTTTACATAATAGCTTAGAAAATAATGCCTCACCCCAGCGGTCAGAATTAATATACTTGGTCTGTGGGGTGAAGGCTAATGTTCCCTTTTGGAGCTCAGGAGTGTGAGTTTCTCATGGCTGAATCTTGGAGCCCTGAAGTCAGATGCCCCTTTTCCCAGGTGCTCTTTTGAGTGCTCTGAGAAGCTCCATGGAGAGAGATCAAGGGCAGGAAATGCAGATGGACTATGGTAGGTATAAAGGAGTAGGTGGTCTGCAAAAGATGTTTTAGAGAGCAGGAAAATGGGAGGTGCCTCTAAGCAGGTTGGCAGATTCAGGTCTGTCAACTTAGAGGTCAAACTTCTGAACAATGGTGCAGCCATCATACCCTCACGAGAAAAAAATCTCCACTCCTCTCACTTTCTTGGTGTTTACAAATCATTCTCACAAGCAGGGTCCAGGTATTGTACAAAGGACACTGTTTTCACTATCCCAGCACTCTAAGACCTAGAGTGTCCTGTGGGCAGACTCTACCTACACCTGACAGTACCCACACACAAAAAGGAAGGGCAACAGACCCTCTTCTTCCTGGGGAAGAAAGATCAATACTCACCCTTTCCTGGTAACAACTCTCCTTCCTCCAGGGATCCAAATAAAGCTGTAAGTGAGCACCTGCCTCTATTTCCCTGCCTGTCTGCCCTTACTCCCCACCCCTAAGCTAAGAGCCTTGAAACAGAATCATGAGGCAAAGACCACCCTGGGAACTTTGGACAACAATTCAATGCAATAATGTACAAATACACAGCAGCAAAAAACAAACGTCCCAGATAATTCCCCTTTAACACTCCGCCTCCTTCAGGGAGAGGAAAAGATGGAATACTCAGCGCTCAGAAGCTTTAGTTGGTACAAAACAACAGAATTTGGTACCCTTGTTTTTCTCCACATCCATGCACAGCAAACTGATGGCTGAAAAAGAAGGAAATCTCAGGAGCATGATTGCACAAGAGATACACTGCAGGGTTTCAAATCAAACCCCTCCAAAGAAGGGCCAAGACAGAAACTTTTCTTTAAGAAAGAAAAAAAAACAACAGAACAAACAGACAAACTGGGCAAAGAAACCAAAAATACGTTTCTTGTCAGTGTAGTTAATGACCTTTTGTAGCTAAGAGGCAAAGTTCTTCATAGCTTGATAGATGGTAACCAGTTGCAAAGTTTTCCCAAGCTGTTTAAGCAGTGAAAGCAAGAATTAAGACCTGTCCCAACTTACCCAGCTTTTTTTTTGCAGTTTTTGGCCAGGGCTGGGTTTGAACCGGCTACCTCCGGCACATAGGGCTGGTGCCCTACTCACTGAGCCACAGTCACCGCCCCCAACTTAGCCAGCTTTAAAAAATTCTGAATGCACTTGTGGCTCAAGGAGTAGGTGCCCCATATACCAGAGGTGGCGGGTTCAAACCCAGCCCCGGCCAAAAAAGCAAGGAAAAAAAAATTCTGAATGCAGGCGGGGTACAGTGGCTCACGCCTGTAATCCCAGCACTCTAAGAGGCAAAGGTGGGTGGATTGCCTGGGCTCACAAGTTCGCAACTAGCATGAGCTAGAGTGAGACCTTGTCTCTACTGAAAATAGAAAAACTAGGAAGCATCTATAGTCCCAGCTACTTGGGAAGCTGAACCAAGAGGATCACTTGAGCCCAAGAGTTTGAGGTTGAGAGATAAAGACTCCATGGCACTCTACTGAGGGTGACCATATAAGACTCTTGTCTCAAAGAAAAAAAAAGTTCTGAATGCAGTTTTATAACTTGAAAGTTTCACTTTAATGTTTTGTTAGAGAGCTTCTTTCAACTAGTTCTATCCAATGTTAATTTGGCTAAATGTGGTTGAAAAAAACTGTGAGGGAGAATGAATGCATAGTACCACTTCCCTAAATAAAAAAGAGTGAGAGGAGAGGACATACTTGCTCTTATAAAACTGAAAAGAAATGTAAAGGATATTCCTTCTAGGTTTTGTCTAGACTCAAAGGAATCACAGTGCCAGTCAAAGGAAGACTTAAAATTGTTTCCCTATGGATTTTCTCAAAAACCTCTTATTCTTCAGCTTCCTTCCTCTCCCTCAAAGCCACAATCATAAAGGCAAATAGTGAAGTGTAAGGAAAATCCCCTTTAAGCAGAGAAGCTCAGAAAACTGGAATGTAGGTCACAGCAGGGGAGGCAGGAGGCTGGGGGCTGGGGCTGGTACTGTTCCTGTAGGCCCTCCACCTCAAAGCAAGTCTAGAGGGCTACCAACTTTTCGGGACTGGACTGACATGGCTATGCCCAGAGACAAACTGTGGACTCTTGACATTCACCTTGTGCCCAAATACACAGGGCCCATAGCAGGACAACCTCATTCTCTCCATGGTGAGAGTCTGTACTTCAACTTCCAACACAGCTCCATAGGGGTTCACCTGGTCACAGCTCATAGCTGGCACTAATCAAATTGCATTTATTTTATTTATTTATTTATTTTTTGAGACAGAGCCTCAAGCTGTCACCCTGGATAGAGTGCCGTGGCATCACAGCTCACAGCAACCTCCAATTCCTGGGCTCAAGCGAGTCTCTTGCCTCCACCTCTCAAATAGCTGGGACTACAGGCGCCCGCCACAACACCCAGCCATTTTTTGGTTGCAGCCGTCATTGTTGTTTGGCCGGCCCGGGCTGGATTCGAACCTGCCAGCTCAGGTGTACGTGGCTGGTGCCTTAGCCCGTTGAGCCATAGGCGCCGAGCCAAGTGTGGCTTTTTATTGATAGCTTGAGCAAAAGTCTAAGGCTCAAAAAATAAATAAATAAATAAAAATAAATAAATAAACAATCAAATCAAATATATGCTTTTACTCCTTTCATCTTTTTCCTGAAGAGACCAGTTATATTCAGGATGAAAATCCATTTAATTTCCAGAGCCCTATGAACTAGTACAGTAATTTTGAAAGACCAAATGGGCCGGACGTGGTGCTTCGCGTCTGTAATCCTAGCACTCTGGGAGGCGGAGGTGTGTGGATTGCCTGAGCTCTGGAATTTGAGACCAGTCTGAGCAAAAGCAAGACCCCATCTCTAAAAATAGCTGGGTGTTGTAGTGGGCTCCTGAAGTCCCAGCTACGTGGGAGGCTAAGGCAAGAGTATCACTTATGCCCAAGAGTTTGAGGTTACTGTGAGCTACTGGAATATAGGTCACAGCAGGGGAGGCAGTAACCTTTTTTCTGAGACTCCATGGCAGTAACTCAGAAAACAAAAATAAAAAAGACCAAATGACACACTCTATTAATAGAAAAAGGTAACTTCCCTTTGACCTACTCATTCCACTTCTAAGTATATATTCCAGAGCAAAACCTCCTGGTAAGGAGTGTATCTGTACACTATTTGTAATAGTGGAAAACTGGCAACAACCTAATGTGCATCACCAGGGAAATGGCTAAATTATGATTGATCCATACAATAAAGTCACAGGCAACAGTGAAAAAAATTAGATAAATAAAAATCTCCACAACATAATGTTTTTTTTTTTTGAGACAGAGCCTCAAGCTGTCGCCCTGGTAGAGTGTCATGGCATTACAGCTCACAGCAACCTCCAATTCCTAGGCTCAAGCGAGTCTCCTGTCTCTGCCTCCCAAGTAGCTGAGACTACAGGCGCCCACCACAACGCCCGGCTATTTTTTTGTTTGGGTTGCAGCCGTCATTGTTGGTTGGCAGGCCCAGGCTGGATTCGAACCTGCCCGCTCAGGTTTACATGGCTGGCGCCTTAGCCCGCTGAGCCATAGGCGCCGAGCCTCCACAACATAATGTTAACTGAAAAATCCAATTATGAAAAGCAGTATAGTTTCACTTAAAGAAAAGAAAAAAACCATACAAACATAAATCATTTCATAGGTACCTAGAAGAAGGTAACAAAAGTCTGGATGGATGCAAGAATAAAATGGGTACAAACAAATGAAGTGGGTCCCTTCAGGGAAGGGCCTAAGATTGGGTGGTATGATGACATTGACTTTGTCTGTAGAATCTGAATTTTTAACCTGTGAAATATATTTACTGGCATGTATTATCTGTAAACTTAATGTCAGAAAGAAGATTCTCTTGGCTTAGTGCCTGTGGCTCAAGTGGCTAAGGCGCCAGCCACGTACACCTGAGCTGGCGGGTTCGAATCCCGCCCGGGCCTGCTAAACAACAATGACAGCTGCAACCAAGAAAATGGCCGGGCGTTGTGGCGAGCGCCTGTAATCCCAGCTACTTGGGAGGCGGAGGCAGGAGACTCGCTTGAGCCCAGGAATTGGAGGTTGCTATGAACTGTGATGCCAAAGCACTCTATGCAGAGTGACAGCTTGAGGCTCTGTCAAAAAAAAAAAAAAGAAAGAAGATTCTTCTTCTTAACACCTCTGCTGGGCACCAACGGCAGCCATCACAGTGTCTGCCACAGTATGACTCTGAGCATAGTAGTACTGACAGCACCAGGAATCTAGATGCTATCCCTCTGAAACTCAATCCAGTGGTAGAGTCTTTGAGCGGTGACTGGATCATAAGGGCTTTTGCCTCATGAATGGGATGGTTAATGAATTAATGAGCTAGCATAGGACTGGTGGTAGCTCCTGGGAGCTGGTGGCTTTATATGACGAGAGATCTCCATTAGCTCAGCCCCTTTGTCATATGATGTCTATGCCACTTTGGGACTCTGCAGCGTCTCCTCCTTCCCAGACGTGGCCCCTCAACCTAGGACTTTTTTAGCTTCTAGAAGTATAAGAAATAAATTGTTTTTCTTGGGCGGCACCTGTGGCTCAAAGAGTAGGGTGCCGGCCTCATTTGCCAGAGGTGGCGGGTTCAAACCCAGCCCCAGCCAAAAACTGCAAAATAAATAAATAAATGAATAAATCACTTTTCTTTCTTTCTTTTCTTTCTTTCTTTTTTTTTTTTTTTGAGACAGAGCCTCAAGCTGTAACCCTGGATAGAGTGCTGTGGCATTATAGCTCACAGCAACCTCCAACTCCTGGGCTCAAGCGATTCTCCTGCCTCCACCTCCCAAGTAGCAGGGACTACAGGCACCCACCACAACACACACAACGCCCGGCCATTTTTTGGTTGCAGCCGTCATTTGAGCCCAGGAATTGGAGGGCTGTTTGGTGGGCCTGGGCTGGATTCGAACCCGCCAGCTCAGGTATATGTGGCTGGCGCCTTAGCCTGTTGAGCCACAGGTGCCAAGCCTCTGTTTCTGTATTTCATTTCTTTTTTATATTTATTTATTTATTTTGAGACAGAATCTTACTATCTCACCCTCAGTAGAGTACCATGGCATCACAGCTCATAGCAACCTCAAACTCTTGGGCTCAAGTGATTCTCTCTCAGTAGCGTGCCATGGCATCACAGCTCATAGCAACCTCAAACTCTTGGGCTCAAGTGATTCTCTTGCCTCAGCCTCCCAAGAAGCTGAGACTACACACACCTGCCACAATGCCTGGCTATTTTTTTGTTGTTGTTGCAGTTGTCGTTGTTTAGCAAGGCCCGGGCTGGGTTCGAACCTGCCAGCCTCTGTGTGTGTGGCTGGAACCCTACCCAATGAGCTACAGGCACTGCCTTTTTATTATTATTATTATTTTTGAGACAGAGTCTCACTCTGTCACCCTGGGTACAGTGCCATGGTATCATAGCTCACAGCAACCTCTAACTTCTGAACTCAAGCGATCATCTTGCCTCAGCTTCCCAAGTAGCTGGAACTACAGGCATCCACCACAACGTCTGGCTAGTTTTTTCTACTTTTAGTAAAGACAGGGTCTCAAACTCCTAAGCTCAAGCAATCCACCTAGCTCAGCCCTGGTGTTTACAACTAATTGATCACAACCAGTTACAGATTCCTTTGTTCCTTCTCCACTCCCACTGCTTCATTTGAAGCCTTAAAAAAAAAAAACTGACAGTAGTTTCTTAATATATCAAATATCCAAGTTATATTTTAAATTGACTTTCCATAAGTCTTTTCACAGTTGCTTTTTTTTTTTTTTGTAGAGACAGAGTCTCACTTTATCGCCCTCTGTAGAGTGCCGTGGTGTCACATGGCTCACAGCAACCTCCAACTCCTGGGCTTAGGCGATTCTCTTGCCTCCTGAGTAGCTGGGACTACAGGAGACCGCCACAATGCCCAGCTATATTTTTGTTTTGCAGTTCAGCCAAGGCCAGGTTTGAACCCGCCACCTTCGGTAAATGCGGCGGCACCCTACTCGCTGAGCCATGGGTGCCGCCCTTTTCACAGTTGTTTTGTTCACACTGCTATCCAAGCCAGGCACAGTGGCTCAGGCCTGTAATCCCAGTACTTTGGTAAGTCAGGAAAGGAGGTTACTTGAAACCAGCAATGGGAGACTAGACTAAAAAAATAGCCAAGACCTGTCTCTACAAAAATAAATTTTAAAATTTAGATGAGTATGGTGGTTCACACCTGTAGTCCTAGCTACTTGGAAGGTCAAGGCAGGAGGATTGCTTAAGCCCAGCAGTTCGAGGCTGCAGTGAACTATGTTCATACCACTGCAGCTTAGGGCCACAGAGTTAGACTGTTTCAAAAACAAACAAATAGACAAACATACAAACCCAAATTATTATCCAAACAAAGATTACACAGTGCATTTGTTGGTTGATCTATTAATCTAAAGTTGTTTTTTTTTTGAGGCAGAGCCTCAAGCTGTTGCCCTGAGTAGAGTGCCATGGCATCACAGCTCACAGCAACCTCTAACTCCTGGGCTCAAGTGATTCTCCTGCCTCTGCCTCCCAAGTAGCTAGGACTACAGGTCCTAGCCTGGCTATTTTTTGGTTGCACCTATCATTGTTGTTTGGCTGGCCTGGGCTATATTCGAACCCACCAACTCAGGTGTATGTGGCTGGCACCCTAGCCGCTTGAGCCACAGATGCCGAGCCTAAAGTTTTCGTTTGTTTTTTTTAAGCAAGTCTGGGCCAGGTTCCAAACCACCAGCCCTGATGCATGGGGCTGGTGCTCTAACCATTGAGCTATGAGCGCCCAGTTGGGTTTTTTCTTCTTTCTCTTTTTCTCTGCATTTCAATTTTATTTATTTATTTATTTTTTTGAGACAGAGTCTCACTATGTCACCCTCAGTAGAGTGCCATGGTATCATAGTTCACAGCAACCTCCAGTTCCTGGGCTTAGGTGATTCTCTTGCCCCAGCCTCCTGAGTAGCTGGGACCACAGGCGCCCATCACAACACCCAGCTTTTTTTTGTTGTTGTTGCAGTTTGGCCAGGGCTAGTATATGGGGCTGGCACCCTACTCACTGAGCCATAGGCGCTGCCCATGAATTCTATTATACTTTATAATTTTTTGGCTGGAAATCTTCAGAGCTATTCTGAGATAATTTATATAGGAAAGGCAGATTAAATGTGTTTTTCCCCCCTTTATTTGCCAGTTTTCAGTATAATAAATTGACATCTCTTCTAAAGATGATCACTCAGGTTTTTTAGTTTGTTTCCTTTATTAAGTATTATGGCTGGGTATAGTGGCTCACATCTGTAATCCTAGCATTCTGGGGTGGATTGCCTGAGCTCAGAAGTTCAAGACTAACCTGAGCAAAACTGAGTCCCCATCTCTACTAAAAAACAGTAAAACTTGGTTCAGCACCTGTGGCTCAACAGGCTAAGGCGCCAGCCACATACACCTGAGCTTGCGGGTTCGAATCCAGCCCCAGCCTGCCAAACAACAATGATGGCTGCAACCAAAAAAAAAAAAATGGCTGGGCGTTGTGGCAGGCACCTGTAGTTCTAGCTACTAGGAAGGCAGAGGCAGGAGACTCACTCGAGCCCAGGAGTTGGAGGTTGTTGTGAGCTGTGATGCCACAGCACTCTATCCAAGGTGACAGCTTGAGGCTCTGTCTCAAAAAAAAAAAAAGTTGTTTTATTAGGAGAAATAAGTTCTATTGCCCAGTAGGGTGAATATGGTTAACAATATCGTGTATATCACAATAGCTAGAAGAGAGGATTTTGAATGTTCTCACCACAAAGAAATGATAAATGTACGAGGTGATCGACATGCCAAATACCTTGACTTGATGATTACACAATGTATGTATGTACTGAAATATCATACCATACCCCCAAATATGTACAATTATGTTACAATAAAAAATTGTTGCATTAACTGAGTAATAATTGAAATAATTTTAAATGTCCTAATCCCTGACAGTAAAATAAATCAGTAGGTACCATACATGTGTGTAATAACATCAAATACCATTGGAGAACTTCTTGGCAATTTATAATCCAGTTCAAAAATCCTGATTCAGCTCTAAAGTTTAGTTCTTAGTTTCAGACTAAGACAAAATAGCAATCTGCCTTGGGACTAAATCAATTAGTCAAGTATTTGAGGAAGCTGAGCTTAGATGTTTTCCTGAGGTACATTTAAGAGCTGAAGTAAATGAATTCTGTTTTATAAAATTAATGTAGAAGCATTATTCTAATGCAAATACATTTCATTAAGCCACAGAAAAGAGAATTCAAATGTAAAAAAAAGGAAAATTACAAGTTTTAGAATTAGACATTATATAGATCCCACTTTTAAATAGAATTTTTTCCCAAGAAAATCTTTTTTGTGTTGCACTGTAGCACAATCATTTAAAGATGGTGCATATAAATAAGAAGAATCCCAAAAGAACAACTTGTATGTCAGTCAAGATTTCAAAGATTAATATTTATGAAAACAATAGGCAAACAACAGTCCAAGATCCAAGAACAAAAAATGTTCCCACAGATGTCCTGTCAAGAGGCTACAGACGATGAGAAGTAGCATACTTTCGTCCATATGTTTTCTCAGCCTTAAGAAAAGATATCCGCAGTCATTCCAATTTTGCAGAACACAGAACGCCTGTGTGTAGAGGGAAGCAGAAGCTTTCTTTTGTACAAGAACTTTGAGCCAAGATTTCTGGCTTCATTTGGAAAGAGGTGGCATGTACATTTGGGTTGAACATGAATAGAAAACCAGAGAAATAACTCAAATAATCTGAATAACTCAATCTGTTAAGATTTTGCAACAGAAACTGGGGTGGTCATTGGCTGTTTTGGCCCATCTGGCATCCCTTTCCCCATCTTTTGCCAACAACACTTCAATTTTTTTTTTTTTAGGAGAAACAACCCCTTCCCTCTTCTATGCTGTTTTGTTAGGGTTATCTGTTGGTGCTCTGTCTTGAATAGCTGCCTAACAGTTGAGATTTTGACTATGAAATATGGTTAAGAAGCAGAGGAAAGGAGCAAGCTACAGTATTGGGAAATTAGAGTGGTTCTGATTAGGTTGAAGGACAGTCTGTACTGAAGCAAGTAAAGCGAAGGTCAGTGAGTCAGTCGGGATGCCTGAATTAGCAGTTGTAGTGAAGAAGCAATTCCTGGTGATAATAACTTCTAAGTGTTATCAAAGAAGTGAGTGGTGGACAGGAAAGGGGAGGTCAGTGCAGATACAAAGGTCAAAGGTCAGAGACGCCTGAGCGTTGGATAGACACACAGCCTACATGGACCGAAGTCACGTCTGATGCCAGCGGGGCTGTGTGCTGAGACAGTAATGTAGGTTCCCAAGTCTTATTTGGATGAGACGGATCGAATGGGATGTTGGCTGGCACTAGTATGAGTCAGTCAGAGCACCTCAACCTCACAGGAGCTGAGGATTTCAAAAGAAGCAGAAGAATCAGTCTTAAAGGAACAATGGGAAACCACCAGGACACAGAGCCTCTTCTTGTGGAGGAGGAATGAGAAAAGAGACAGTGCTGCTGAGATGGTGGGTTGCCCTCAGAGGACAGCGAGTCTTTGTAAAGCAAGAAGGTGGAAGGACCACCTATGGAAGAGCATGGGTGGAGGGGAGTTTGTGGGAATTCCAGATGGAGAGAGGAGGATTCTGGGAGACTGAGGACGACAGAAATGGCAAAGAGAGGTAGAATGTCACAGAGGTGACAGGAAGGGTTTGGAATTGACATTTTGTGCACTGACTGGGAAAAGCCCTGGGGGAACTGATCACAACAGTTCCTTTCAGGAGACAGGGCAATTGGCCTAGCAGCCAGAGGTCTTATTTATCCCTGCCAAGGGGAAAGGAGACTCTTAGCCAACCCTACATATGCTGCAGCATGCTTGTTGAAAGAGTAAATGGTTGCATGTGCCATTGAGGGACATGGCGAGAAGCCTCAAGAACGCATTCTGAAAGACGTGCCGTATGGGACACAGCTGTTGGGTTACCACTCACCTTCTGGTGAACACTTCCCTGACTACTATACTCAGGCACAGAAATTATATAAGCACACGTGACTGAGTTAGTATCTTCAGCACCATGCCTTTGACCTGATACTAATGTAAACAATTAACTTGATTTTAATCGCCCATGTCTCTTTGTTTAGATCTGCCACATTATACTATTTCCCCTACTCCATGACTATGTAAGTAGTACAGTCTGTGATTGAGTTTTAGTTAAAAGCTCAACCAAAAGCTAGGAGCAACTGAGATAACAGAACCCTGACACCTTCACTGAGCAATATGCAAATATTCAAAATGTTCTGTGTTGTTTTGTTTTAAGTAACTAAGATTTATCCAAAAATGTTTTAGATTTTCAAGCACCAGATGGAATATGCAGAAACCAAGCCTACCCTGAAGAAATCAGTAACTGGTAGATATTCAAAATCACTATACATAAGAAAAAATATCTTAAGGTAGTTTAAAGTATCTTAAAGTGGTTATGAGGCAAACTATTTATATGCATCAGAAAATAACTATAACTATATAAATAAATATGGAAATAGTTTTCTTCTTGCAGCCATATGTGAAATTCCTACAGCATCGTACGTTGTCATCACAATTAAATAAAAGGCAATACCATATAGTGACTAGAAACATGGAAAGCCAGACAGCCTTATTTTTCACGCTGGATCTACCAGTTTTGGCTGTGTGACTCCGGATAAGTTTCCTAACCCTTCTGTGCTGCAGTTTCTCAATGTGCCCTCATGAGGGATAAAGGACTTAAGAATATAACATAGTAAACGCTATGAAAGTTTTAGCTGTTGCTGTTATTCACTGCGTGTGCCTGAAAGATGGATGAGAATTTATTTCCTTTTATTTTTTTAACCATTTTATTTTTTCTTTAGTAAGTCTAAAAGAAGTGGCTTGAAAACTGAAATCCAATTCATGCAATCATTTATTTTCACCAGATTGTTTAATTCTCTACTACGTGGCAAGGCATCAAAGAAAGTAGAATCAGAAAACCTTGATGCATAGTCCTGCTCTCTCATTAAACGTATGACCCTTACTAGGTCGTTTTATTTTCTGTGCCATTTCTTACCTATAAATTGGAAATTACAATACTTTCCCACCTCAGAGTTACTGTGGGATGGGAGCAGACATAGACACACAGTTACTTCACAACAATCAACACCAGTTTAATAATAATAATAATAATGAGGTTTTAGTACCTCATAGACTAGATCAGTGGTTCTCAACCTTCTTAATGCTGTGACCCTTTAATACAGTTCCTCGTGTTGTGGTGACTCCTAACCATAAAATTATTTTCATTGCTACTTCATAATTGTAATTTTGCTACTGTCATGAATCGTAATGTAAATATCTGATTTGCAAGATATATTTAGGCGACCCCTGTGAAAGGGTTGTTTGACTCCCAAAAGGGTTTCGACCACAGGTTAAGAACCACTGTGTTTGATTATACCACTCCTCTGTGAAGACCTATTCAAACAACCATCCATAAATTAGTGTATGTGACAGAAAAAGTGAAATAAATCAGGTTCAATCTGCTACTCATAGCACACACAGATCAGTTCCAAACACCAATTTTGTTTGTTGCAGGAGACTGACGCTGCCTGAGTCCGTAGTGGACTTTGCAGCTAGTTACTCTCACTAATCTAACTCAAGGGTCCCAATTCAGAGGACTAGGACCAGCCTCCCTCCAGAGCCCCCACAGCTCCCATGTTTTTCTGGTTGCCTAGAGGGCTGTTTCCTGATTCAAAGCCTGCATATTATTTGTTTCTTTTCTTTTTTTTCTGACATAGAGTCTCACTCTGTCACCCTGAGTAGAGTGCCATAGCATCATCATAGCTCACAACAACCTCAAACCCTTGGGCTCAAGTGATCCTCTTGCCTCAGTTTTTCTATTTTTAGTTGATATGGGGTCTTGCTCTTGCTTAGGCTGGTCTCAAACTCCTGAGCTCAAGCAATCCACCTACTTTGGCCTCCCAGAGTGCTAGGATTATAGGTGTGAGCCATCGCACACAGCACTATTTCTATTTCTTTTGCTTGTTTTAAGATTCCTTCTCAGGGAAGGAGGTTCTTCCTGGACCTGAACCCCAGGGGCTGGAGTCCTCGCTCATTGGCTGGCCTTCAAGTCTGGTCGTCCTTTGCTTTACCCTCCTATTCTGAGCTCACACTGTTACTGCACATAGTGCCTGGAGACTCCCCACTTCTTCCTTTTTTGCCTTCTAAGCCACACAGTGAGCAAAGACTCCAGCAGCCTCCTGGACATGATACTTGCTGCGAGACTGTCTCCCTCCTCACCCCTCTGTGCTGTGGGTCTCTGCTGCTGGCCCAACTTCTCAGGTGTGTCAAGTACAAAGAAACCTGTTGCTTCCTGGGTTGCAAAAACATGCAAAGCAAAACTAGAAGCGATATTCCTAGAACCTACTTCTTGGATAGGACTAGTGGAGGCTGACACGCTGTACTTGCAGGCAGTTGGAAACATTTATAGCCACTGTGTGTCAGTGACTCAGTCCTCAAGCATTTGTCCACACTAAATGCAGGGCACAGTACAAGGCAATGAAATATATAAGCAAATAAGATCAAAAGGCTCTGATCTCAAAGAGTACAGCATTTTTTTGGAGTGTGGACTGAAACTAGAGAGAGACCCAGTACAGCACTCTCACAAAATCTCAGCACTAAAGGCATTTCTTTATCTTATGTCACACAGATCCCCAGGAGTTTCTAACTTAAATAAGGGTAACACACACACTAGGGAATGATATTAAAAGGCCTATGCTAATAAGAAAAATATAATTTTATAAGTGCTAAAGTGATACAAACTAGACTGATAGTTAAACCAATTGGGAAAGGGTTTAGGTTAGATTTAGGGGGAAATGATTAATATGATAATTAAATACTATATTAATTTTAGAGGTTTATTTTTTGTGATTAGTGTATCTTTATTGGCTGGAAGCCTACAAAAATATGGAACAATTCACGAATTTGCGTGTCACCCTTGCACAGGGGCCAGACCAATCTTCTCAGTATCATTCCGATTCTAGTATATGTGATGCTAATGCAAGCACAGTTTTAGAGTTTTTTCTTTTTTGTTTTCAGTTGTTTTTTGTTTTGGGTTTTTTTTTCTGTTTCTGCTTTTTAATGTTGTCCAAGTTTGTGTTTAATCACAACACAATTTTTCACCTACAGTTCTTAGCTACCAAATGTCTTCCTCATACTAGAAGCAATGAAAGGTGGTTACTTTCTGAGTACAAGTGGTATTTTCAGCATGACCCGTTAGTCACAGATCTCTCAAGGGTCACAGCATATCTCAAAAACCACTGAGGCAGCCAGTATCATTATAGGAAATTTTGAATGGTAAAGTGCAATGTAAGGCATGGTTGAGAAGTTTGTAAATTTTTATAATAATGAGGTTATAATGACTACCATAGATCTGTTAAGCTTACCACCTTTACACCCTAACAAGTGACCAAGCCAGCCCACTAATTGGCCTTTTAGATAAAGAGTAAATTTCTAAAAGCAATTCTTGCTTTTATCTCCACTTTAATGCTCAAAGTTTTTTTTTAACCTAAGTAAAAATATAAAATAAAAATTCTGAAGTGGAAGAATATACTAACTATAAAACAGAGCTCTTATTATAAGACAACACATTTTCATATTTCTGACCATTTAGTTACCTAGTGGAAACAACACATGCTGATGTGTGCACGTGCAACACACACAAACACACAAATAATATGCACACAGATGACTAGGATGATACACATTTGTAATATCACTTATTGTTTCTGATTTAAAACAACATTACCTCACTTATACTGCAAAAAATGTGCACTCACCTCTAAAATGTATTTAATGAGAAATACTATAAAATTCAGCTGAAACCAAAATTTATTTCCCTTAGCAAAATAGTTACTATCCATGAAGCATTTTTACTTAAATTCATTTATTTGCCTGCCAGGAAGAGAAATGAATATATGCAGAGCAAGTGAATGATTCTGCACAGACTCTTGCAACACAAGGAGCTTGACACAGTTTACAAATTCTCAACAACGTGATTACCTACCGCTGGGACTGAGAGTTATGCATATTTGATGTAGGAGCTAAGCTGCTTGGGGTAATTATGACTTATTCTTTTTGCTGCTCCTCATAATTAAAAATGAAAGATTAGTTACAATGGTTTTTTTTTTCCTTGCTGAGGAAAAGAATAAATTCTTGTTAACTGGAGAGAAGCAAATTTTAGAGTTTTTTAAAAACAAAGATGGAGGACACCTTAAAAATAACTTAAGATCTTAATTACACGCCGCTCCAGATACCAACTTTCAAATCAAGAATCCACTGTCTTCTATCACTGTTCAGTGCATAAATATCATCTACCCCACCTGGGCATTCGTAAAGATCACAGCTCTCAATTAGATGCTATGCTGTTTGTTGAATGCCACATTTCCACAAGGGGCTACCTGCAACAGTCATCTTATAAAGTATTGTTTAAAACTTTTATAACTAATAGTCTGCTTAATAACAGTTCACAATCATAGGGAGGAGTCTGAGGGGGCTCTGATCTTAATCTGTAGATCTGAACAAATAAATCTTAACAATATGAACTAACAAACTTGTGAAGAAAACATGTTTCTTTGCCTGTTGGCAGCTGTAGGGTAAAGCTGAAATACCTGACTCTAAAAACACATTTATGCATACCTTTCAAAAGATTCATCATTATTTGTTTTCTTTTAGTGAACTGAATGAAGCATTTGATGAGGAAACTCCTTAAAAACCCCCACAGCTACTCTACCATATTGTTCCAAATCAACTTGGCCTGAAATCTTCAAGCATTTCCTCAGCAGCTCACTGAATGAATGGCTTGTGTTTTCCAGTACACATTTAGGCAACAAGTTTTAACAAGAATAAAATTAAAGAACTTTTCATGTTATTTAGTAGTACATCTGAGAAAACAGATGAGTTGTGATTGTAAGTCCTACAGCCTGGTGAGATCTACCATGCTAGTTAAGAATGTCAGCTCAGTAGCTAAAATATTTGGGTGCAATCTCAGCTCACTTCTACCTTCAAGGTGCAAGACCCTAAACCCTGTATTCCTCAGTTTCCTCATCAGCAAAAGGGAAATAATACTACCTAAGACATAGGGTTGAAAATTAAATAATATGCATAAAAGATTAGGAACAGTGTCTGATAATAGTAAGCTCTTAATAAATGCTAGTTATCATTATTTTTTTAAACCAGTGCATAAAACTATGCAGTTACTAAAGAGGAGTTTCTAGATCTCTTTGTAACAATATTCCAAGGATATACAATCCTTTACATCTAAACATTTTAAGAATATTGCAGAATATAAAGAATATAAGAATATAAAGATCTATGTTGCCCTGTAGATTATGTCAGTGTAACATTAGTAGATAAGAATATATCACAGGGGAAATTAATACTGGCATTCTAAATAGGTCAACTTCTTTGACTACAACATAAGGAGAGTCACTTTAAATTACCAACTCCATAGGCTATCAGTTAATATTTCTGTACCTTTTCCAATTCTAAAGTACAGAATTACAAATTTTATATTTTAATATTTAGGATCAGCATTTACAGACATCTTTACTTGTTAATGATTTGTTTCTTCCTTACTGTAAGACAAATGATTTGTAATGCTCTATAAATCTTAATGAAAATGTATTCCAAAGAGTAAAAGATGATGGAAATGGACCCCCCAAAATCCATAAAACCAAACCAATCCTCTGAACATAGTCCCTCTTTCCTGTTCCAGTCTCATCAGCTGACCTCTTTCTGTCTTCATTACCACCTCACCTCTACATGGATCTGGACCTAAAATAAAAAGGCAGAACAAAGATCTGGTGCTATAATCAAGCTCAACAGCTATCAGGGATGGGGTACCAGAGGAGATAGAGAGGTCATGGAAATGAAGGAGAAAACAAAAGACTTATCTCTCAGCCTCTTAGGTACAAACTAAGGAGCATAAAGCTAGAAAGAATATTCCCAAGGATAATTAATTTTAATATAATACTCAAAGTTATTATAAATTTTAAACTTTTAAAAAATAATTGACTACCAGCTATGTGAGGACATTTGGCTCCACCAAGAAGCCAGGACAGAGCTTGGAGAAATCATACTGCCCCCAAGCCATTTTGAAATATTCGTTCTCTTCTCTCTCCCCGAATTTTCCAACGTATGTATTCTTTTAAAGTACAAAGAAATATGCTTGCTGTTGTTACCTTTAAAAAAAAAACTTTAAAATATGACCAACTCCAAAGGAATCTTGAGCTTTTAAAGTTATATCCTTTGTAAACTTTTGCTTTTCTATCACCTAAATAAACAATACTTTACTAGAATTTTTCTTAAATTCACTTAGATAATTTTTCTCCTTAAGAACTTTCTATACATAATTTTCATATTTTATACTTCAATAAAAATAAGTTCTATAGCTTAAGTCACTATATGATCCCTAGATGATTTCACATATAGAAATACACAACAAAAATTTCAAGATTTCTTTATATTAGTCTTGCAAGAGTCTTTAAGATATTGCCTACACACATTTTATCTCCCAGTCTTTTAGGTACAAACTAAGGAACAAAAATCAAGGAAGAATGTTCATAAGGATAACTAATTTAAAAATAGTACTCAAAGGTATTATAAATAATAAACTTTTAAAAAATAATTGACTACCAGATATGTGGTAGTTACACCACACATCCTTAATATATTTTCTTAAAACACATTTGGTTCTACCATGAAGCAAATTTATGCTTGCAGGGATCACGGCAAAACTTGCCCTTTTCCCTTTGGTTGGTTCACTCAAAGATCAACTCACAATTATGGGTAGATTCACAAGAGTAAGGTTTATTTCCAAATACTATGCACATGAGGGGAATCACAAGAATGATTTCCCAAAGACTCAGAAATGGTCAGTTTGACTTTTAAAGATGCCTTTTGGAAGGGAGGGGAGAGAGCGTAGAAAGTATACAATGGGCAAGTGGTTGCTAGGGGGGAATGCGTGTAGATGGGTGGAAACAGATTGAATTGCAGATTAACCAAAGAGACAGGTCTGGTGCTTCAAATGACCTTGGGGCCAGATCTATTTGTATGCAATAAGGAATCAGCAGTCTTTTCTGATTTTTAAATCAGGTTACTCAGGTTTTATAGACGAAAGGCCAGTGCTTTCTGATCATAAATAGCCATATAATTCAAAATATTCTTTTACCAAAGGAATCATATTTTGGGGTGAAATCTTCCTTAGCTCCTTCATGTTTCACTGCCTTATTGTTAAATTTTTACAGTCAACAAACACACACACTGCTTCTACTGTCAGGAAGCAAGGATATGAAAATAGACTTTCTTTTAAATTAGCATTTTAAATTTAAATAGGTGGAGTCTCAAATGTAACATTAGGATAACTAGTATGAAAAACCCTGGTGAATATCCTGATTTTATTTAATTCTGATAAATCTTTTGGGAATGCTTCAATACACAGACAGTTGAAATCTAGTTGATTAGGTATTAGAGGACCAGGTATTGGGTGAGCTATGTAACTTACAATTTCTTCTCTCAGTCTCTTTCTATATTTCCAAGATGGAGGTAACACTGCCTGCTCTATGTACTTTCTAGAATGTATTAAAAGGTACCAAAATATTTTGAAAACAGTGAAGTGCTATAAATTTCAAGCATTTCGCATTTAAATTGCCCCGCCAGCCACAGGTAAACTCTGCATTTATATGACAGATGCTATTTTCCACTGTCAATAAAAGGGTCCTTGTGGTAGATTGGACAACGACTCTCCCCAAAGATGCCCACATCCTCATAATTGCTCACCTAGTTACCAGAACTTGCAGACATCTCATCTCACATGATAAATTAAGGATGTGATTGAATTAAGGCTCTTGAGATGGAGAGATTATCCAAGCGGTTTCAGGTGTCTTCATACGGGGGGAGGCAGGTGCATCAAAGCAGGAGAAGATGTGATAATTGAGGAAGAGGAGACAGATAGGGACAAGAGGAAGAAAGAAGGAGAGGAAGGGAGGAAGATGCAAGCTTCTGGCTTTGAAGAGGGAGGATGGGACCTTCTAGATATAGGGGTTCTCAACCTTCCTAATTGCCCTGTTGTTACAAATTGAACAAAGGGCTTGCGACCCACAGGTTGAGAACCACTGTAAGCTAGAGTTTCCAGAAGGAACACATGCTTGATTTTTACGCTTTTGATCTCCCAAACTCAAAGATAATAAATTTGTGTAGTTTTAAGCCACTAAATGGTTTATAAATAGGAAACTAATACAGACATGAAAACATAGCCACCTATTATTATCCCACTACTGATAATTAGCGATTTTTCTCAGAGCCTGACAAAAGTTGTATAATAGTACCTCTGAGCAGTTTTTAAATCTGTTACCCAATGCCATTCCACCGGGACTGATGAATCATTTAGCTCTCTCTCCACTGGCATGGATAATTGAGCACCACCTGTTAGAAAGGGCCAGCTGACAACCTGCAGAAGTCAACTGGCCCTGTCTCTTCCCACCGCAGGTTTTTGAACGATTCTCCATCTGATTTCCTTTAAATTTTCTTGAGGCGAGGGAGAGAATCTTCTGATTCCACTAGGAGAAATGTATCTCATTCCAAACATTTAGAACTCAGAAGTTGTCTACGATTAGATTTCTTTCAGCTATAATATTCTTCCCTCAGTAGACATGGAAATTAAGAAATTAGATACTTGTCTTTTTCCAGGCTTTTCTTCCTTAGTTAAATGACTGCATCTTTAATATTTCCCCCATCTTTCACGTTTCTTACAGGTTTACCTTAACCTTTACCTACTGTGGCTACTGTATTCTCTCTTATATTCTGTCCACCTGTGTCTCCAAATTTGGAGCCATGAACTTGCTAGACAAAAGAATACTAATCTTTATTAACGGCAAAATACAAAATTTGTAAAAGGAGCTTGTTATCTAAGAAACAAGAAGGTTGGGCAGAAAGGAAGGTGTGCCAAATTAAAGCTCTTATTCTGACTTTTGCTGTGTGATCTTGGGCAAATCAGATAACCACTCTGAGATTCAGTGACATCATCTATAAAACAAAGAGGTTAAATTAAATATCAGATAGGGCCTGAAGTGTAATAAAAGAGAGGCATGAAGTATTTTGATAATTCTACTTAGAATGTCATCACTACTTCTGGAACAGTTGGTGAGCTCATCCCTTAGCTCATCCACAAAAGTTAATACTGGGGACATTGAGCCTTGCTTGTATTTCAGCAATCTATGATTCCAGACAAAGCCAAGTTCAGGGCAGGAAAAGCCTGAGGTACATCACAAGCATGCTGAGTAATACAGATTTCTAACAGGCTAATGGATGAGGAAGGATAGAAAAAAAAAAAGCAGAGAAGACAAATGAAGGGCTTTCATAATCTCTTACCTAGACTATTACAGGGGTTACTATAGTGAATATGAATGGTACCTCTTGGTGGCTCCTGTGTCACTCATCTCCATATCCGCAGTGCCCAGGCACAATCATGGGCATTTAACAGTTGCTTCCAACATATATGTTGAGTGACTGATTGAATGACCCACAACTATCTCAACTTTTCCCTGAGGGGCACATTCACACCACATCCTGAGGCCCCTTGAAGCTGTGAAGATAACAGCCCGGCCTCCCCTTAAAGGAGCAGAGTAGTCTCAGGAACCAAACTACTGGAGTTTGCCAAACAAGAGATAATGAAAGCCTGGACTAGTGATAGCAGTGGGAGTAGAAAGGAGAAAACAAGTGATTTAATCTAGAGAGGTTTGGGAGATACACAAAAATACTCTTGACTAGTAAAGTAAAATCGTATTTGATGTCTATTTTCCTTTAGAGTAATTCAATAATAATTTGTTACATAAAAATGGAAGTCTCTATTACTATAAACTTTCCTTTCTGTCAAAATGTATATTGACCTCAAGTTTCTACTTTAGGGTCTGATATTTCTGTCAAAATCAAACCAGCTACAGCAATATTTTAAGAAATCAAAGAAAGACTGCAAAAAGTTCTAAGGGATTCTACTTACCATTTCTAAAAAGTCTACCACACACTCAAACTTAGGAACACCTTCTTGAGTCCATGTCACGGAAACATTTGCTAAAATCACATTGACTATCTTAATTTATTTATTTTTTGCAGTTTTTGGCTGGGGCTGGGTTTGAACCCACCACCTCTGGCATATGCAGCCGGCGCCCTACTCCTTTGAGCCACAGGCGCCGCCCTGACCATCTTTATTTTGACATTTGTTTCCAAATATCAAACAATGAAGATAACTAATATGGAAAACATACAGGATTCAAATGGAACATTTTGAAGCAATGCCCCTTCTATTAATATCCAGATTAATACACAGTCTATTCAGAATTAGAGGGCATATACACAAATTAATAAATAAAATCCTTCCAGTTTTAAAATATCCAGTGATGAGCATTTACTGAAACAGACCAAAAAATTATTAAGGAGAATAGTACAAATTTTGTTTGATACCTGACATAAAAGTATAGTTAGCTACCTTAAAATAAAACTTCTCTAGATTTATATTTTATATTTAAGTGTATCACCTTGGGTATTAAACATGCTGCAAGCTATCTATTAATGAGCACCTGAGCTGTCATTTTTAATAACAGACTGACAGTTATTACCTATAAGTTGATACTTCCCTGGAAATAATTTGTGCAATCTCAGATTCATATAGTTAAGAATAGAAACTGATGATCTTTATAAAAAATAGTATTATTTTATAATATTTGTCATATTATCAAAAATAACATCAACATTTATAATAAAAAATCAACAGATGTCAAAATGCATTCTCAATATGCCACAGAACTTTATATAAAATCTAAATAATGCAACTCAATCACTCACTGGTTAAAAAGGTCATTTGGTCCATTGAAGCTATAACAGGAAAATATACATTTCCATGACAGAATATAATAAAACAAATGAACCAAATATTTAGGCCACTCTAACCTTAGTTACTTCTCAATTCAAAACAACACATATGAGATTAATACCATAAAAACCAAAATTATCTAATTCATCTAAGTATACATGCCATTAATATATAATGCAAGCAATCACATAAAAGGCTATTATATACCTCATAGGTTACAGTGTTCTGAAAATCTTACTTTATTTCTAAATATTAAAAATCTTAAAAATACCTCTTCCACAAAGCTGTCTTTCTTCTCCAGCATTTCTCGTAATGTCTGAAGAATTTTAATGCACAGTTTTTCTTCTTTTTCCATTAGTTTCTTTGTATGATTAATCAACCTTAAAGCAAAACATTAAACCTTAAAAAGGACAATGATTTATCTTCAAGCTACATATAAACATTAAAGGCTATAGATTAAAAAAATAACAGTACTATCTGAGAATATGAAGTAAACCAAATACCTATTTTCAAAAAATTTAAAATTACACTTCAGCTTACAAATTTTGTATTATAAGAAAGCCTTTTTGTTTTATAGGTTGTTTATCTCAGGGCTTCTCAAACTTAAGGAGCACTCATTTAGAGGGACAGAACTCTATGAAAAGCAATGAAACACTGATATTATCAATCCTATCTAAGACAACTTCATTAGTAGAAAAAATTAAATGTATGTAGCATATTACCATATGTTATGTTATACTACATCATTATCATATATATATACATATATATACATTAATTATATAGTAACAGTGGGAGTTCACAACATTGCATAACACCTTAGCATAAAGGGTGACATTCTAGTTTCCATTTATAATACTATTTTTCATTGCTAGGGCTTGGTAGAAATAGGAATTTTCTGGTATTCAAAGCAAAAAAGAAAAAAATAACAACAAAGACAGTCTATCCATTTGCCATTTTTGCTAAAATTAGACCAAAAACACTAATCAATTTTATAGTGTTGACCCATGCACTGGTGTTCTGTTAGGAGAAAAGTTTCAGGTTCATGGTTATATTCTATTCCCAAGAACTCAAAATCAAGTAACATGTTCATAATCATAATTAATAACTTAGTATGTATAGTAAACAATTTTATAGTGTTGAATCATGTTCTGGCGTTCTGTTAGGAGAGAAGTTTTGGGATCATGGTTATATACTATCCCCCAAAACTCAAAATCAAATAACATGTTCCTATTCATAATTAATAACTTAGCATATATAGCTTATATTATTAAAAAGCTGGTCCTCAAAATGACCTGTGAGATACGTCTTCCTAGAGTAACAAAATGGCGTAGACTAACTGTAAATGGTCTGATTTCAGTGACAAGAGGACACAACTGTGGGACATAACTCTGAGAAAAAGTGAGCTCCCACGAGTTAATGGCTCATGAGTGCTTTATCAGATCATAGGGTCAAGTATAAGAACCTCCCAGGAATTCTCTCAATTCACCCTCAAAAGCCAATGAGACAGGGTCAGGCAATTTTGCTAATGAGAAAAGAGAGGCACAGAGGGACAAAGCCACCTGCCTCTGGTTACAGAACTGTGATGGGGACCAGGAAATAGATTCAGGTCCATCTGACTTCCAAGCCAAAATTCTTAAACCTCATGATGTGGCACCAGGATGCAGTTCACTTATGTCCCTAATCCAAGTTCCTGCACAGAACACCCACACACACTAGGCCGCCTCCAGCATGGTAAATGCTACAACAGTGGTATCAGCAAATACTATAAGCCAGACTTCATTCTTTTGGGGAAATTGGTGAGGCTAGATCAAAGGTTTCAGAGAAGAGACAATGTGTAACTCTGAGGATTTCACCCAGCAGGGAAGGTAAGGAGAGAAGGCAGCCCTACAAAGGGAATAGTGAGAATAAAATGCAGAGGCAGACAGCTGACCAGCATGGTGGTAAGATGCACACCAATTGCCAGCTGACACTAGAAGATCTGGGAAAGTAAAGTGTAAGGAACGTGGTTTGAAAAGAAAGGCCTAGAATATTACCCTAAAGAATGTGGAATGTTATTCTAGAGAAAATAGGAACCTGAACGCCCTTTCAACATGTACCAAAGATACACGTGATGGCAGCGGGAAATAAGTACAGGTGTGACAGCAAGCAAAAGATGGACAGCCAAGGAGTGGGGTAAGGCTGCAGGACTCAGCAGAGAAGTGTCATAGCCATGACTGGCAAATAACGAGGCCCAGAAGACAAAGCACCTGCCCCTGGTTACATAATTGCTGAGTGGTAGGACCTGAAAATAGATTCCAGTCCCTCTGACTTCAAGGTCAAAATTCTTCTGATACTGGGAAGTGGAAGAGGAGGAAGGGCAGATCAGAGACCCTTCAATGAACAACCTGGGTTGATATATGGACACTTGATCTTTTATTTATTTTTTGTGGGGGAAGGACAGAGTCTGAGTCTGTCACCCTGGCTAAAGTGCAATGGCACAGTCATAACTCACTACAGCCTCTAACTCCTGGGCTCAAGTAATTCTCCTGCCTCAGCCTCCTGAGTAGTAGGTACCATAGGCACCCCACCACGACACCTGGATAGTTTTTCTATTTTTTGCAGAAACAAGTCTACCTATGTTGTTCAAGCTGGTCTTGAATTCCTGGCCTCAAGCAATTCTCCTGCCTTGGCCTCCCAAAGGTTTGAGATTCTAGATTTGAGCCACTATGCTCCACCAACAGTTATAGTTTTAGATAACTGCTTCATGCTTCATGAAGGATAACAGTGATTCCCTTGTAGACGTATTGAGTTTAAACCAGGTGTTATATATCCATGTGGTCAGATAAAATGGGCAGAATAACTTCAAAAGCTTTCATAACGACCGTGAAGCCAGCCTCTTCAAAACTTTCACCATATAATGGGTCCTTTCTTTGAATATGATAGTCTTTAAATATGAAAAAATAGTTTTAGTATATATGTTAAATTTCTTTTGCTTGGGGGGGAGGAGCCAAGATAGCGATCTGTAGCCAGCTTTCCACAGAGGTTCCCGTCCAGAAGAAGACTTAAAGGACAGAAACTCAGCAAGAAAGCTGATGGTTTGGATGTGGACCAAAACAAAAGGTTGAAGAGCGCACATCAACCCTGCTGGGACGACCTGAAACCCCGAGGACACAAACAAAAAGGTACAGAGCACATCACCAAGCAGACGGGAGTCCCCTCCCCCATGAGAGAGGTTCGCAGTATACTCCATACCTCCATAAAAACAAGCAAGCTGAGTTCAGATGTCCTCCCACTCTACCCCAAGGGAGAGACCCTCTAAAAACCAGACCTCCTTCCCCTACTAGGGTGCCGCGGAGCTCTCCAGCCAGGCATAAAACTGTATATACTCTCTACCTGCAAGTTGGTGTTTCTGATGTTCCCCTCCACACTCACCCCGAGGTCTGGAGGCCTGTCCCCCACAGAGTCCAGATTCTTGGAGATTTTCTTGAGGGGTGTGGATGGGGTACAGACTGTCCCTGAACTGTGCTGGTTTTCTGGCTTGGAAGTGGTGAGAGGGGAGTGAAACAAGGGGAGACCTGGCTGGTGGGAAGGTCTCCTGAGGCACGAGATGCGACCAGCTCTGGGAACAATGGCTGGAGAGCTGCACCCCTGGGGATGTTTGGAGGAGACACTCCCAGTCTTCTGGGCAGCCAGGGGTAGCAGGCAGCTTATCTGGTGCTGACAGAGTGGACCGGCAACCAAGGCACGTAAAGGATATGCCTGAGGCAGTACTGGCTGGACACAGCAGGGATTAGAATACTCACTCGCAGAGGGGCTGCTTTGCTTAACCTGGCCCTCAGGGGATGAAAGATGAGACAAAGGGCTGGACCTCACAGACTGAGACCTATTTGCAGCCCCAGTCTAATCAAGGAAAATAGCCTTGACAGAAATAAATTCTGCGAACTTGTTCTGTTCCAGGAGCAAAATCAATCAGGGACAGGGCTGGAAATGAGTGAATCACCCCAGACCCTGTAAAGTACTCAGGTTGTCAGGCCTCACCTCCCCCTGCCAAACAGTGACAGGTAGTAGCGGACTGGTTGTGGAGCCGCAGACCTCACTGTGACCCAGGCAGGTGCAAACCTCTGGAGCATCTGCTCATTGGAGAAAACTGTATCAACGACTGGGTGTGACAGAGGGGCAAGGTGGGGAAGGAGGCATCAACCTTCCCAGACTAATTTACTTGCTGGGGGGTGTGCCCTCCTGAGCTCAAAGAGCATCGAAGTGAATTATACAAGAGCTTCCAGCGGATCCCTGCTATCTAGTGCCAGAGACTTTCTTCACTCTTCCATTTGAGATCAGTACTGGCTAGGACAATTCATTGGGACCTCTTCAACTGGGCTAATCACCCAAGGACTTTCCAAAGTGGTACCCTGGGTGTGTGGTAGTGGGAAGGTTTGATTTGGTTTTTTCAATTGTTGCCTGTGGGGGGTGCGGCGACTTAATTCTGGTATTCCTTCACAGGTCAGATTTCAATCCAGAGTACAGATTCTCTAGGGTAAGACAAAGACCACCTGAAAATAAGACAGAGCCACTTAACCCCACCACACCAAGAAGTTCCCCAGTTTCGCAAGCAGTGGCTCTCGAAGAGTCCTTGGAAAACTCTAGGGGGAAAGGTACAGACACCAGTCCAAGCTTTTAAGCAAAGGTCTGGTCAATCACTACTCCTATAACTCCCAGCCCAAATTGTCCTTATCTACTCATCTAGCCAAACGGTGTAAAATTAATCATGGGGCAGAATCAACAGAAAAGCTCTGGAAATATGAACAACCAGACTAGGTCAACCCCCCCAAGGAATAATCTGGTGGACACAAGCGA
>CAUYON010033397.1:0-18676 GCA_963573935.1 Arctocebus calabarensis | reverse complement strand
TGGGGTCTTGGGGTCTTGGTGTGTGCCACACCTTTTGGGGGCAAAACACAATTGTAAGAGGGTCTTTTCCTAACAAATGCAACCAGTGTAACATGGTTTCTTGTACCCTCAATGAATCCCCAACAATAAAAAAAAAAAAACTACAAAAAAAAAATATCCTACTGTAATTAAAAAAAAATAGTTATTGTTATCCCATTTGACAGATTTGGAAATTGAATCTAACAGATGAAAAAACTTCCTGCAAATCAGATAGCTAAGTAGTGAAAAATCTGAAATTTAGTCCCAGTTCTATTTGACATGAAAGTCCACACATTTAATCCTTCTGTTGTATCTTACTGAGAAACTGCACCCCATTTTCCACTTAACGTGCATTTTTAAACATTGGACAATGTGTTTGTTTTATTGCTGCTGGGACAAATTACCACAAATTTAGTGACTTAAAGCAACATCTATTATGTCACATTTTTTGTGGTTCTGAAATTTAGACATAGCTAGTCTAGCTAGTTTCTGACTTCTGTCTCACAAGGCCAAATCAACTTATCAGTCAGGGCTGAAGTCTCTCATCCGGGTCGCGAGGTCCTCTGGAGTATTGCTGGTTGGGCAGGATTCATTTTCTGCTTGTGCTTTCCGTGTGGTCCCATCTACCTCAGTCAACAGCAGTACATATTGTTCCTTTTATGCTTTGAAGCTCTCTAATGTCTCTTCTGCCACCTAACAAAATTCTCTGCCTTTATAGGTCTGTGTAATTAGTTTAGGTTCACCCAGATAATGTCCCTGTAACATGTAAGGATTCTGGGGATGACAGCTTGGAAATTTGGGGAGACCATCTTAGAAATTCTGCTAAGTAGGAATAATTTCTGATTTAACAGGATTTATGTTCTTATATGTTATTGAAGAGTAGTAATGTTGTGCCTGTCAGGCTAATAAAACCTCTGCCAAAGAGATGGACTCTGAAAAGTCTTTAATATTTTCTTTCTTCCTATGTAAGATGTTCTTTGCTCTAAAACTGATCTTCCTGACTATAAATATATAAATGAAATAATGTATGAACATTAGACAACTATTAGCAAATGTTACATGATTATGTATAATATAAATATATATAACACAATATTTTACCAAATTGTGATCATACTATATACATACATTGCATCCATTACATTTAATATATTGTATTTCCTACTCATTATTAAATATTATCCACAGTATGATTTTTTAATCATTGCATAAACATGCATCATATGATTTTATTTAACCATTTCCTTTGGTTAGATATTTATATCATATTAAACAAATATTGCAAGAAATTTAATGTTATTTTCTTAATGAGTATCTAGGATGGAGACTAATAAATCAAATACTTAGAATCAAACAGTTTTGTCTTTGGACTCTAAATAAAATTCTCAAAATTCATACTGCAACTTATAATATAGAGAATTATCAAATTATCTACATGTTTCCCAAAACTGTCACCTTTTTTTTCAGTTTTTGCCTACTTAATAAGGACAGTAATAACATTCCTTTTTACTTTAATTTGAAATCCCATATATCTAATAAATTTGAATATTTTTATGCTGAGCATTTATGCTTTTTGGTTTTCAATTCCCTCCTATGCCATTTCCCCAATTTTTTTTCAGCTAGAATATTTAACATTTTGTGTGTGGGTATGTGTGTTTATTTTTGTTTTTTGAGACAGAGTCTCACTATTTTGCCCTCCGTAGAATGCTGTGGCATTGCAGCTCAGTGCAACCTCAAACTCTTTGGCTTAAGAGATTCTCTTGCCTCAGCCTCCCAAGTAGCTGGGACTATAGGTGCCTGCCACAATGCCCGACTATTTTTTTTGTTGCAGTTGTCATTGTTGTTTAGCTGGCTGGGGCCGGGTTCGAACCCTCCAGTCTCAGTGTATATGGCTGGCACCATAACCACTGTGCTACAGGCACCAAGCCTTCTTAGTGATTTTTATGTTCCCCTATTAAAGATATTAACTCAACCGTATATGATAGTTCAAATATTTTCTCTGTTTGAAATGTCCCTTTTAACTCATTTGAAAATTGTACGTGTGTTAATGTGTGTGTGACTATAAGCTGTTTTCAGTCTTAGGTAGTCATGTGTATTGTTTTCCTTCATTGTTTTTCCTTTGGCTTGTCAGATTACAAAATCTTTCCATGCTATGTCAAATCATGCACAAACTTCTTTACATAAGTAAAAAAAGTAATCATGAGATTCCTGCATGATTTTTTTTTCATACTTTCCCAGCCATGACATCTGGGTCCTGCTGACACCTCTGGCTCCGAGGGGCAAAGCCCAGTTGACCTTCACCCATCTGGGAGACCTTCCTCACATTTCCGGTTTCATGACTTTGTTCTTCACCAAGACACTCTGACTCAAAAATTCTCTGTTTTCCATGAATTCTTCTACTCTATTGTCATCCACATTGAATCATTTGCCACGTCCTCTTCCACCTCATTAGTTTGATCGCTACTCTTTCCTCCCTCCGCCACAACCCTGGCTTGAGCCTTCACCACTTCCCAGCTCAGCATGTGCAGGCTGATGAGATAGCTGGGTAGAGATAAATAGATAGCTAGGTAAGCATACAAAAGTTATGAACTTTTAAGTGAAAAAGAATCATACTGCATGCTTTTTACAAACTTGCATTTTTCATTCAATAAGAAATTATGGTCATCTCTGTCAGTCACAAAAATGCATCTAATATTTTCCTTCAAATATTATTTTTACCTTGACCTTACTTCATATCTTCCATTCATAACCTCCTTACCTCTCTCCTGTCTCACATAACCTATTTTATTTTCTCCATGTTCATATGACCAGTTATATGCACACACTGATGAACATAGGGACATACACTTTTCATCCTTGTATCAAAAGATTATATATTATATATGCCTCCCTATATTTTTTCTCACTAAACAATATCTGATTAAATTCCCTTCAAGTCAATAATTACAGTCTAACTTGCTTTTTTCAATGGCTGCGTAATGTTATACAGTACAATTATAGCACAATTTTTTAAACTGTTTCCTACTAATGAGGAACATTCAGTTTTCTTCTTCACTTTTATTTTCATATACAAAAGAAGGATATAATAAAATCCTTGTGCCTAGATCCATCCATACTGGTGCTTTTATTTCTAGGGGAAGATTTTTTTTCAGGGTGGAATTTCTGGGCCAAAGAGTTTTCCTGTTTTATTTTTTTTTATTGTCTTTATTATTAAATCATAGCTGTGTACAAGAGTGCAATCAAGAGGTACAATGTGCTGGTTTCATATACAATCTTAACTATTTTCATCAAACTGATTAACATAGCTTTCCTGGCATTTTCTCAGTTAGTATATGAAGACATCTGTAGTCTGCATTTAGTAAGGTTCACCTGTACCCTTCTAAGATGCACCGTAGGTGTGGCCCCACCAATTACCCTCCCTCTGCCCCAACCTCCTCCCTCCCCTCCCTACCCTTGCCCCTGTCCTCATATTCTTGTGTTATAGTTGGGTTATACCCTTCATATGACAGCTATAAATTAGCTTCATAGTAGGGCTGAGTACATTGGATACTTTTTCTTCCATTCTTGAGATATTTTCCATCCATGTAAACATGAAAGAGGTAAAGTCTCCATCTTTCTTTAAGGCTGTGTAATGTTGTTCCATTGCTTTACCAAAAATTTTAAAAATACATTTTTTGACAAGCAATACAAAATCAAATTTATTTCCCCACATCCTTGCCACAAATAGATCGCTTTTGAATTTGAATGATTAATTTGTTATGCTATTAGATTATGATCTGAGGGGTGGCTTCTATTATTATAGTTTGTCTATATCCCTCACATATATTAAAACCTTGTTAGGATTTATAGTCAACTGGTCTGTTGTATGATACATATTGATCGTATCACTATTACATTTTTTTCCTAAATTACACTTTTATTACAAAATGTCCTTCTTTTCCTTTTTAAACCTTAAATGTCAATTTGCCTGATGCTGCTTTAATTTTCTTCATTCACCCATAGGCGTTCAACTGTTCTTCAATACTGTCTTATATGTATTTACCGTAAATATTATAGCACAGCTGAGGTTTTCTTAGTAAATCAGCTTGAGGGTATCTTTTACTGGAGAGATTGTCATATTATTATAAAAAATGATTTTTTATTAATTCTACTTGTCTAATTCCTCCTTTCCATTTCTTTGCATTGTCAATTTTCTTGTGTCAATATCCATTTCTCTTTTCATTTTTCTCCTACTGTGTCTGTTCTACTGTGACTCTCTATTCGGTTATGATCGCTTTCCTATTTTCAGCAGTGACTGTCGTACACACGGGGAGCAAGATTAGGAGTTACTACCTGAAGCCTGTCCCAATGAAGGAGAAAGAGACCAGACCAAAGGGAGAAGAGAAGCATGTGGACAGGGTGTGTCTCAAGAAAGTACACAGGTGTCTCATGGAAGGGTCAGCTATGAAAGCCTTTCAACGCCTGTGGCCTCACCAATACCAAAACCTTTCTCTGCCTCCCATCCCAGCCTCTCACCAGATCCTGAAGGGATCAATAGCCATGATTTGCAAGATGGAGAAGGAGTAAAAGGACAAAAGGAGAATGCTGTCATGCTCTGTCCTCCCTTCTCAAACTTTAGGGTTAGCCTAAAGGAAACTGGGGTCAGGATAAAGTCTCTAAAGATGTAGAAATTTATTTTTATTATTATTATTGGCCAGACTAGACATATGAATCAATAATTCAAGCCTGGAGGCAGGAGGGGTAAGACACAGGAGGACTGTTGGGTCACCACAGACTTCTTGCATGCGAGCTTTCACCTCATCTCCCTTACTCTGCAGGATACGTTCATGTGACAGGACGAGGACAAGGACCATCTTATTGCTGCAGCTTCTAAAAGTCATCATCAGATGAGGATGTCGCTAGCAGCTTTGCAACTGCACACCGTGCTTTATCCCTGGCTAAATTCAGAATACCTACTTCCAACTGATATTTCTTAAATCCAAGAGTTGAATTTATACATAATAAAATGCACACATTTTAAATGTACAGTTCAATGAGCTTTGACAAATGCATGTAACTCCCAGATCAACAGTTTTACATCATACCAAAAACTTCTTTCATACCCTTTGTGATCAGTCTTCCCCACCCTCACCAGGCACACACGCTCTGCTAGTAAAATACTGTAAATTGGAATTCTGTTACAATAGCTCATAAATACGGAATGATGCTATATTTACACTCTTTTCTCTGACGTCACTCACAACAGCATTCTGAGATTCATCTGCATGGAAGCGCTTTACTCTTTATTGCTGATATTGTTGAGTAGTATTCCCCTTTATGAATGAACTAAAATTTATTAATTTTATCTATTGATGGCTATTTGACTGTTTCAAAGTTTTGACTGTTGTGAGTATGGCTACTATGAAAATGCATTGCCGAGTCTTCTTGTAGACACATTTTCACTTCTTTTTGGCACATACATAGGAGTGAAATTACTGGGTCATTTTATAAATGTGCCAAGAACAACAAGTAACAAAAATGTTTTGTTTCATGATTTTTAACCTCTAGTAGTCAAGACTGTCATGTCTTCCTAATCTTTGCCTTGAAGTCTAGTAGTGGATTTCTAACAGTAAATAGTAATGTGGCCACACCAACTCTCTTATATAGAGAGCTTCCATAGCAGGCATTTTTCTGTCATCTCACCTTCAACTTATTTCTGTCCTTAACTTTACAGTGCATTTATTATAGACACCATACAGCTGAGTCTTGTTTTATGAATCTAGATTGGCAATTTCTGATTTTAAAATTATTTAACATTGAGATTTCATATAATTATGAAATTGAATTTGTATATAATTGAATTTGTCTACTATTTTACTATTCACTTTTGTTTTGTCTTTTGCTTTTCGTTTGTTTGTTTGTTTGGTTAATTCTTCCTTGTCTTCTTTTGGGTTACTTAGATATGGATTTAGTCCTTCACTTTCTTTCCTCTAATATTTTCTTAACAGTGTCTTTTAGGTTAGTGCTGTTTGTAGCACTCATGAATGCACCCCAAAATTATCCATGTCTATCTAGTGACTCTAAATAGGAGTCAATACTATAGAATTTCACACTTCAAAGCTGGTGGTTTGCTGTAAGCACTTCATACTTCTGACTTCAGAAACCTAATAACTTCACAATTGTGTAATTCCCACCTCCCCAACACATCCTTTAGTCTGTTGTCCTGTCTTTTACTATATATGCTTTATAACCCCGCCTCACAATGACATTTTTTTTTCATTTTAAAAGTAAATTGGATTCTAAGGACATTATTAGGAAAATTAGTCTTTCATATTTACACATATGTTTGTAATTCAGGCATCCTTCCATTCCCTTGTATAGGTCATCTTGTATCATTTTCTTCCCATTTAGAGAACATTTTTAAACTTCTTCTTTTTTTTTTTTTTTTTTTTTTGAGAGAGAGAGTTTCACTCTGTCACCCCCGGTAGAGTGCTGTGATGTCATAGTTTATAGCCACCTCAAACTCTTGGGCTCAAAAAATCCTCCTGCCTCAGCCTCCTGAGTAGCAAAGACTATAGGTGCCTAACACAACACTTGGGTAGTTTTCTATTTTTTAGTAAAAATGGAGTCTCATTTGCGCTCATGCTGGTCTCAAACTCCCAAGCTCAAGCAATCCTCCTGCCTTGAACTCCCAGAGTTCTAGGATTACATGTGTGAGCTTCTATGCCTGGGCCATTTTTAAACATTTTCAATAGTGCCAGTCCAATGGAGATTCTTTCAGCTTTTGTTCATCTGAAAATGTCTTTATTTCACCCTCATTTTTAAAGCATTTTTTTCTAGATACAAAACTCTTAATTGACACTTATTTTTTTCTCATTTAGATATATCATTATAGTGACTTTTGATAATTGTTTCTGATAATGTCAACCATGTTTCACTTCATGGTTCCCTTGCCTATAACATCTATAACATGACTTTTGTTGTTTCTTCTTACTTTTAGTATTTTCAGTTTATCTTGGGTGTTCTGCAATTTACTATGATACTCTTAGGTGTGTGTGTCTTTTTTTTTTTTCCATATACATGTGTTTATTAGGTTTCCACTTTTTGCCTTCACAGAATTAAAAAGGCTTAAAATTTAATAACAGTAACAATATTTAAGATAAGGACTAGAAACAAAAACCTTGTAAAGAATGAATGAAGATAAATACATTCAGAAAAGAAATCAGATGATTACTGTGTAATTTTTCTCTTTCTCTCTCTCTCTTTTTTTTTTTTTTTTTGGTATTTATTCTTTTGGGATACACTGAGTACGCTCAACCCATATGACTCAACATTTGTCATGAAATTTGGAAAATTTTCAGTCTTTTTTAATGTATGTTTTTCTTCCATATTCCTCCTCTCTTTTCCCTTAAGACTTCCATTACATAAGTCATACTGTGTGATAGTGCCCTGTGGTTCTGAGATTCTCTTCATTTTTCTTTCTTTTCCATACTTCACTCTACTTAATTTCTATTGTTTTGTTAGGTTTATTTGCCATTTCTTCTGCCATTGTAAATTTGCCATTATGACTATCCAATATATTGTTCACTAAATTGTTAGATTTTCAGTTCTGTGGAATTTTTAAGAAACAGGTTCCTTATCTCTGTTGAGACACCTAACTGTTCATTCTTGAAGACACTGAAAGTATTTTCTTTAAATTCATGAACATATTTATAATGAATATTTTAATATCTTTCTCTACTAAATTTAATATCTGAATCATCTTGGGATTATTGTCACTTTTTCCTATGCCTAAGGTTAATATTTTCTTGGGGTTTTTTGCATGTCTAGTAATTCTAGATTGTATAATAAACATTGCAGAAGACTCGGGATTCTCTTATCTTCCTCTCAAAAGTATTTATTTTTTGTCCTACTGGGAAGTTCAATTACTCTCTAACCCATTCAAACCTGTGTAGGCTTTAATTTACGTTTTGTTACAGCAGATTAGAGTAAGGGGACAAGTGTTTCCAAGTCACTCTTCACAAAAACTCAACCTCCAAATTCTAATTTCTCTGCTGGTGTGTCTTTCCTGGGGCAGGTTTAGAATAAGCCACTCTAAAATAAACTATTTGTTCTTTATTCCTAATATACAGATTTTTTTGTATCTCAATTTGCTTATCAAATTGATAATGAAGTATTAACATGAATCTCCTGGTTAGACTTGAACTTCACCTCTGTTCCAACTTCAGTCTCTTTATTGCACTCTCAGATCTATCTATAGTAGCCACTAACAAATAGCCACTTCACAAAGCTTCAATTAGTCTTGCTGTGGTTATGTACAGCATTACCCTCAACTAAGGAATCATGGGGAAACTTTCGTACTGACATCCCCTGTGCTCTGTCTTCCTCTGCACATTCCCACTGCTTCAGCTTCACATCAACTTCAGCTCAGGGGGATTTTCTCTGCTGGAACTCCACTTCTACTCTATAGATAAAATGTTGTACCTAGGTAGAGGTCAATGTTCACCTTATAGAGTTTGCTCATAAGTTTCTCTTCTCTTAGGAAATCACAGTCTATGCTTCCTAATAGCAATGCCTCAAAGCATTCGCCTCATATATCTTCTCCAATTTAATGGTTCATTATAGTAGAAGAGCTAGTATAGTATGAGTTATTTATCCATGACTAAAATCAGAAGTTGCAATAGTGTTTAATTTTTTAATTAAGAAGTAGAAATGAATAAATGAATTTGTCATGGGCTAACATGCATGCTATGTGTTAGTAATGCATGTAGGTTAATCATTGTGAAAGTCCACTTTATTTTACAGAAGTATAACTCAATTTAAATATCAGATCCTTTGTATTGAGGAAAAGACAAAATGTTTACAAATAACATTAACCTGCTGATGCCTTGGGAATGTGTCAGCTGGTATCACCCAGAAAAAATAAATGGAACAATCATAGTTTTAATAATACATGAGGTGCACAAGGAAAACACTTGTCAAAATTGTATAATGTTACAGTACCCTATCTATACATAAATTCTTATGTTTATAAAAGTGTATTTTTCTTATGTTGTGCTAATCTTTTTTGCTTGGCATATTTTTAATGGTTTTTCCAAATGACCTTTGTAAAATTAATCAACAATCTGACACTGTCCTTTGGAGAAATACAAAGAAAGAATGCTGCTTATAATAACTTTTGCATGGAAAAGTCATAAAATGGCAAAACAGAGAAAACATTAATACTGAAAAAATTAATGCTTGAAAATAGAGCCAACTTAAAAATGCTGCCTTTTTGTCAGTAATATTTTTATGGGTCTCTGAAATTTCATTTCCCCCCTTTTCTTATTATACCATGTCTTTATTACTTGAGATCAGATATATTTCTCAAAACAATTTGCTAAGTAAACTAAACCACAATATTTCAAGAGCTCTAACAGTGAGAAGCATCTCAAATTAAAGATTAATAAAACATATAAAAAAAGATGTGCAGAAATATAAATACAAAGAACCTAGGAAATTGCCTATAATTAGATAAGACAAAAATCTAAAAAGAAATTAAATTTAGTTGTAATATATTTTCTATTCTTTTCTTTGAGAAAATTACTACTGAAGTGAGGGTTTTTTTCCCCCTGTAATTTAAATGTTAAGCTGCCAGATGTGTGTCTCATGCTTGAAGAGTTGAAGCTTTGCATTATTTAGCATATTAAGAATCACAGAATTTTAAAAAGGGCTCCTTTATTGCCTCAAGGTTCTAATTAAGTAAACCTTAGCCTGGTACGTTTAAAGCTTGCAATACACGAGATTTTGCTCTTTTTCCTCCGTAGTCAAATTACATCTATATAATAAATATGGAAAATCTTTAAGATGATATAATTTTTCTTTTGCTTGAGGAATTAAACCTATCTATTATTTTAAGAAGTTTTTAATAGAGGCCAGCAATCTAACAGACAACTAAGGATTCAAAATACTCTCTAATCATTCCAAGTTGCTTTTCTTATTTATGCCACAGAATGTATTTCATAAAGGCAGTTTGAAACTATAAATCTCACTTTCTCCTTACTCCTCTGCTTGTACTGGGGTTCCAATTGTTCCACTCTTATAAGACAAAGGCAATTTTAAGAAGCAAAAAGAGGATCATCATTTTTTGGATAATTATGGTTTCAAGTGTTTATGTGTGTGTATGTGCATGACTATTTGTCTGTGTTAAATGTAAGATCACACAGCACTAATTAGTTGCCCTTTCAGTAGTTTGTGAAAAGTGTTTCAGCAGCTAAACTGAAAACCATAATCAAATGGAAGTTCTGGAGGCACATAACATTCATAAATCATAACCTTAAATACAGTTATTTTTGCCATTTTAGAAAATGTCAAAGGTGTCAACTCTGTCCAAATATACCGCTTAACAGTGACTATTTTAGTAAATTGACTTGAAATGCATTCAGCTAACTGACAGAAGCACATAATCTAGTTCATAGTACAAATGAATGGTTGAAAGGCCAAAATAAGCACAAAACTACAAATTCACAGTAACATGTTGCCACGACCATGGCTGCAACCACCGAACACAATCTTAGTATTCATGTGTTTATTTTACTTATTTTTTATTTCAGATTAATAGGGAGGTACAAAGAATTAGGATACAATGTTTGCATTTGTTAGGTGAAGTCCTGGTTGTAGCTATGTCCCGTACCCGGGAGACGTGCCACATACCCTTACATTGTGCCCAATAGGTAGGTAATGTGCTTATTCACATCAGAAATAGATGCTCAAAACTTAGGAAATTGTGATTATTTTAAAAATTAGTTCGTGGTGAAGAAAAATGTCCTAACCACATTTAGAACTATGTTCAAATACCTAGTGGAGGATATTAAGACTAGAAATTAAAATAGAAATTAGCCAAATGCAAGTAATAAGTTGACAAGATTCTCCTTTATCTACATAGCAACATTGCTTGAACCCATCAAACATTAACTTTATAGATGCTGCAAACATGAACAGATAACTGCTATACTGTCAAGAAACATGAAAGTATCTTATCTTCATGAGAACAAATGAACAATTTGATCTTCAAAACTTTAACTGTTGACAAAGGGCAAGAATTATAAAATTGGAGCTCAGGTTTGGCAGGATTATTCCCTTCAAAGCCCAAAGTGTTTAGTAAAAGGTAGAATGTAACTAATATTTTAGAAATTGGTTTCTGATATTCTTAATTCTATATATATTAGTAATTCTTAACATTTCTAGGAAAATAATTCCTAAAATATTAGAAACCAATTAAGTGTTTTAACATTGGGCAATATTTTAATATAGTTGGCAGCAAGAATGCAATGAAACAATCTCTACATTCATTCTGTCTAAGCCACTAAGTCATAATCTTTCTACATAGACCCTTAGTACAGGTTACACTTGGGTACCATTTATGAATATCAGCAGTTGACTGATTTCCAAATAATACATAATACTACTGTTTTGTAACCTTTTTTAAATCATGGCATACTCGAACCTGTGGGTAACCTTCCATGGTTTCCACGCTTAAATTATATTGATCCAATAAAAATAAAAAGAAAAGAATATACTTACTGTGCTTTGAACGTCTTTCAAAAATCATTTAATTAATGATCTTTTAAATATTTTTGCAACATAGCTACTATCCTCTCAGGACACACCAGTGTGCTGTGGTATACAGGTTGAAAATCACTGCTTATACTTAAACAATATTTTTCAGCTTATAAAAACATTTGTATGAATTGCTTACTTAATTAAAGGTATTTTAACTTTATTGCCAGTACAAATCCGCAAATAATTTTGCCATCATACCAACCCAGTAGCAATCTCAAATATCTTGCCTTATTAAGATAAAATACAGATTTATACATGTATGTCTTGCCTAATGAAAGATTATAATGTAAGAGGAAGAATATCCTTGATTATTCTTTCCAAAAATGATCTTTAAACATTATCCCTTGCTACCATACTTAAGAAGATGCTATCCTTTTATGAAGGTCAGCTTCTTTTTCTTCATTCTTAAAAATACTAAACTCTCCATCATAAGCACAATGAAAAAATTCAGAAATTTTAATATGCTACTCACGAACTTTCCCTAGTTATCATCAATTAGCACTTTCATTGAACTTAGAACATCTAAAGCTAGTTGGAATAATAAATTATCTTACCCACTAGTAATTCCCTACTGCTAAAACAAATTTATAGGTAGGGATAGAGGGAGTTGCTGTCCAATACACAATTAAGCAGGGTGTAGATCTACCCAACTGTGTATCTAATATTATGGAAATCAACTCAGTCACAGAGGGATAAATTCATGACCGCCTACTACATGTATGACACTTTGCAGAAAGGATCACTAATATTCAAGTGGGACCTGTTAACTCACCTTTACAGGTGAAGAAACAAAGATTCAGAGATTAAAAATCTTGACAAAGGACATTAATTGACAGAAAATCAATCTGAATTTAAGCCGCTCTGCCATACATATGCAGGTTCTATTCCTCCTCTAAATTCTCTCTGTTCATCCCTTGCTACACGTTGCCAATGGGAAGAGATTAGAGTTGCAGGGTGATGATCTTAAGAGAAACTAGTTGACACGAAAACTAACAAAATCAGAATTGTACCTCAATGACCTCGCCGCAGATGCTCAGCTATTCACACTAGACAGAAGAGAAAAAAAGACATAACAAAACTCTGCAGAAAATAATAGTTATGGCCCATGTCAGTGAGTTCATATTACATACCAAACTTGACAATTTTCAGGGTGTCAAAGTAGCTACCAATTTTAAACTCTTCTCCACAAAAGTGCTTTAAAACACTTCAGTGAGTAAATAATATTTATCTTAAATTTTACCTCCTTCTTTGGAGACAATAAGTGAAATAAGACAAATATTACATGATTCCACTTACACAAGGCACCTATGGTAGCAGATTCAAAGAGATAGGAGGCAGAATAGAGGTGACTGACAGGGTCAGGGGAAGGATAAATGGGGACTTACAGAAAGGGGGCAGAGTTTCAGTTTTGCAAGATGAAATCGGTCCAGATATGGATGCTGGTGATGGTTGTACAACAATGTAAATTCATTTAATGCCACTGACCTGTACAGCTAAAAATTTTTTTAATGGTAGATTTTGTGTTACTATATTTTACCAAAATTATTAATTTTATTTTTTACTTTTGGATTTTTCAATCCCTGAATAAAATGCTAAAAACCTTTGAAAATGCTGACAAAGACCAAAAAACAACAGGAAGACTTCAGTTGGTAAAAGATGGATAAAGTCAGTTCTCCCTTGTCCTCCCTTCTCAGCACAACTATAAACCCTGGAAATAATGAAAGAGGCCACCAGAAGAGAACTCTAAAAGGTATAAAGAGGGCAGTGATTAGAGACTCTAGGACAGGGGTAATGACGAAAGAGTAGGGCATAATGACAGGAAGATTTGACATCTCCCAACCTTACCCTATCTGCAGATAGTGGTGCAGATTGGTTCATTCATCCCTCCATCAAAGGGAAGTTCCCCAGACAACACATGGTAAGGCCCACAGCTCCTGTGAGGAGGATAGTCCTGGAGTCAGGGAAAGTATTCTCCTTCCCTACTGCATGAGACATCCCCCTCCACTGATAAATAACCTGTGGCTGAGGCATCAGCAGGAAGATCCCCCAACAAGTGCCTGACACAGAAGCCTCATAACATCCTGAGGGTAGAGACTGCCAAGGCTAGAGACCTTCTCTCACCCTGAAACACCAGGTGGCCTTGCCTGGGGAAGTGTTTTCTATCCTCTCAGCCCTCACTAGCATAATTTACTGGAAGACCCAGAAGCACAAGTTGAATCATATAGACCAAAATAATACAATATAGTGCGGGAACTGAAATGGAAGTATTGACCTAAAATAGTAAAATGTTGATACCAGGAAACTGTGATATACATATTGTTATATACAGAGGAATCACTATGAAAACTACAAAACTTAAAAAAGATATCTTCAAAAAGATAACTTCAAAAACTATAAGTAAATTGAAATGGAATCCTAAAAAGTGTTAAACTAATGTACAGGAAAGCAAGTAAAGTAAATCAATGAAGAAACAATGAGAAAACAAATGTTAAAATGGTAGACTTACACCTTAACTTCTCAATAATTACCTTGAATACAAATGGTCTAACTATTTTAATTACAAGACAGATATCGGCAAAGTAAATTAAAAATACGTGACCTAACAAGATCTGATTATGTATTGTATGCAAAAGACATACTTCAAATTCAATGAGATAGGTCGCTTGTAAATAAAATCAAAAATAATGGAGAAAGAATATACCAGGAGGACATTGATATTTTAAAAATAGCATTGGCTACTTTTCATCAGATAAAATAGAGTTCAGAATAAAGAAACTTATCAGAGAGAATATCATATCACGATTAAAGTACCAATTTACTAGTAAGACATAACTTTCTTACCCAATTACTTCTAAGGATTTACATTTTTTCCTCAAATGATAGTTCTGTACAGAGAATCAGCAAGAATATAGATGATTTGAATAACACAAAGAAGAAACAAAATCTAATTGAGAGATAGATAACACACACACACAAATATATACGCATATGTGGGTGTATATAAGCACTCCATTCAGTAATAATACATAATATACATATTTTTAAGTGATCACAGGTCATTTACAAACATCATATTATAGCCCACAAAACAAATTTCATCAAATTTAAAAGAATTAAAATCATACAAAGTATGTTCTGGGATTATAATAAAAATGAATTATCACTAAGAGAAAGAAAAAAGAAAACCTGTTAAATTCATGGAAATTAAACTATGCTCTTCTAAATAATCTATAGATCAAAGACAGAGTCTCCAAGGAAATAAAAATAGATACTGAACCAAATTAAATAAAAATGCAGCACATCAACATTAATCAGATGCAGCTAAAGCAATGCGGAGGGGAAAACTTACACTAAATGCTTAAATTGGAAAGAAAATCAATAATCTCTGGTTTCACCTCAAGAACCTAGAAAGTGAGAAAAAATGAATCCAAGTCAAGTAGAACGAAAATAGTAGTAATAAGAACAGAAATCAATGAGATTTAAAACAGAAAAAAATAGAGAAAAACAACAAAACAAAAAGCGAGTTCATCAAACAAATCAATAAAATTGACAAAACTCTAGCAAAACTAACAAAGACACAAAGAGCAAAGATACAAAACACCAGTTTCAGGAATTAAATTACAGATACTGCAGCCCGTTAGAAAGGAAAATAAACTTGAACAATTTTATATTCATGCATTCATCGACTTAGAAGAAACTGACAAATACCGCAACCACTGCAAATACCAACATTCAACTAACTTGAAATAGATAGTCTGAATAGTCCTTTAACTGTTAGATAAATCGAATCTATCATTTAAAAAATCATCCCAGGAAATTTCCTTAGACAATTCAATAAAATATTTACAGAAGAATTAACACCAATTTTGTATAATCTCTTCCAGAAAATAGAGGAGGGAACACTTCCTAACTCATTCTATGAGTCCATTGTAACTCTAACACCAAAGCCAGACAAAGAAAGAATATTTTTTTAAAAAATAAAGACTATTGTCTCTCAGAAGGTTAGATATAAAAATCCTTAACAAAACATTAGCAAGTTGAATTCACCAATGTATGAATATAACTATACATTATAACCAAGTGGGATTTACTGCAGGTTTGTAGGATGGCTTCATTATTTCAAATCTACTGTATCAAAGGTCTTAAGGGGATAAATCATATGATAATATCTACTAATACAAAGTGAAATTTGACAAAATCCAAAATCCATTTATCATAGTAGGAAAAGAGTAATCATCTCTCCTTAATAAAATAACTATCATCATATGCAATGGTGAAACACTGAGTTCTTTTCCCCAAAGGTCAAGAACAAGATAAGGATGTCTACTTTCACTGTTATTATTCAACATAGTACTGAATTTCTAACAACTATAATAAAGCAAGAAAAAAGAAATAAAAGGCTTACAGTTTGGAAAGAAAAAAAATAAACCTATTGCTATTTTCAGATAACACAGAAAATTTCAAGGAATCCAACCTAAATTTCACAGGACCAATAACTGACTTCAATAAGGTTCCAGGATAAAAAATCAACACACAGAAATCAATCACATTTTTATATAATAGCAATAAACCTGTGGAAAATAAAATTTGAAACCCAATACCATTTGCAATTATTCCACAGACAATGAAATACTTAGATATAAACTTAGTAGAATATGTACAGGCTCTCTGTGCTCAAAATCGCAAACTGCTGATGAAAAAATTATACGATACCTAAATAAATACACAGACAGGTCAGGTTCATGAATTAGAAGACTCAACATAGCAAAGATATCACTTCTCCCTAAACTGTTTTATAAATTTAATGCAAATCCTATTAATAACTCAGCACAGTTTGTGGTTTTTTTCATAGACACAGACAAGTTTATTCTAAAATGTGTATGGAAAGACATCGGTTTGAAAATAGCTCAAACAATCTTGGGAAAGAAAAATATATAGGTGAAATCACTTAATCTAACACTCAGATTCACTCTGTACAGGCACAGTCATCAAGCCTCTGGATACTATTGAGCTCGATGACTGTGACTTAATGACAGGGCAGAGAACAGACACTAATAAACAGAAAAGAACAGAGATGCCAGAAATCAGTCCTCAAAAATATGCCCGGCTGTTGGTTTTAAAAAAGGGGCAAAAGTTACGCAATGGAGGTAAGACAGCTTTCAACAGATGGTGATGGACTCATTAGATAGCCAAAGGAAAGAAAAATGACTCACAATTCACTCCCCATAGTAAAATAACTCAAAATGGAGTACCCTTTAGAAAAAAAAAAAGAGAGAGAGAGAAATCTTCAGTATCTAAGGAGAGGCAAAATGTTCTTAGACTAAAGGACAAATTAGTAAATTGAACTTCAGTAAACTTTTTTACTTTGTGAAAGACACAGTTAAACAGATTACAAAGCAAACTACAGACTGGGAGAAAATATTTGCAGACTGCATATCCAAAAACTATTGGTTTTATTCAGTATGACATATATTATGGGGGGAATATGTATCCAAATGATGAATTCCTGGTCTTTCCAACAAATAATTCACTGTATTTAGTTAAGACTGGATTGACACCTCCTATATTCTAATTTTTAAGCACATTACATGTATTGCCAGATAGTTTTTCTTTTTGCAGTTTTTGGCCAGGGCCAGGCTTGAATCCGCCACCCCCAGTATTTGGGGCCAGAGCCCTACTCCTTGAGCCACAGGCGCCACCCTATTGCCAGGTGTTTTTACTGAAACTTTAAGCTTACAAAATTCGAACTTCTCAAGATGCTAATGGAACAGTTAACCTAGTGTTAACTTAATCAGCTATGGCAAATAATGTTGAGAACAGCAACAACAAAAATAGCTATGGCTTTGCAAATGAAAGTTGGTCAAACTTTTTGGCTTCTTCTCACACAAATTATTCAAGCCTTCCATTCATCAGTGCCACAAACTATGAACTCCTTAAGTGCTTCTTGCCAGGATGTCAGCATTCAAGAACAGATCCATTTCTCTAAGAAAGGCATTATCATTTCAAAAGAGACGGATTTTTCTCCTACATCATGACCAAGGATGCCACACTTAACTATTTGCCTCAAAATCCTATTTTTCTAATATGTATTTCCTATTTTCTATTCTATATGGTTCATCTAATTAGATTGAGTGGATCATTATGGACAAAAATATTGTCCTTTTCTGCCAATTTCCATTTCAATTATTTCCACATTGAACAAAGTCAGTTGCATGCTTTTAAGTTAGTTAGTGGCAAAGGGAAAACTCAAGCAGTCATGCCACTGACATGTCCAAAGCCGGCCTCATGCTTAGAAAGCATCAACAAGCCCATTTATTTGTGGGTGAGGTCTTACGAATCCATTTATTTTTCATTTCCACTTGTAGTTTTATCAGTTTGTGAAGGACAGTAAAGAACCAAAGGAGATGCTACTGGCTATGAACTTACAGAATGAGCCTATAATAAAAAAAAATAATAATAATACTAGTAACTGGAGCAATTGTAAAGCCAAGTCTGATAGGTTGCTACTTTGTCATGTCTGCAGAGCAAATTCCCACCAGCCAGTCATGGTCTCTTTCATCATAATTCACGTGTTAGCAAAAATAGACCCGAAGTACATTTTATCCCTGCAGTTCCTTATTTCTAGCTTACCCAGGCTGCGCATTCAGCTATGGCTACTTCTGGGAATGTCCAGATTGAATAGTGGCACCAAAGATAAGTCTGTTTTGCCACAGCTTCTCATTTACTCTTCCTCCTAAGCCACTGCTCCAGAGGCGATTTAGAAGTAGTCTGATCTCCCCAACCTGTGAGGCCAACCCCAGGGGCTCAAAGGCAGTCAAGAACTGCAATAGGATCGTTGTCAATATCCGTGTCTGCATTATCCTTTTGCAAGGACATTTGTCTAATTCTGAGGCACTGAAAATCCACAGATTAAATGAGAGAAACTGGCAAAGAAAAATACAATTTTTTTTTAATAATTTTATTGAATCATAATTATGTACATTGGTGCAATCACAGGGCACGATTCATATACATTCAGAAATATTTTGATCATACTGTTACAGATATCCTTCATGGCATTTCCTTGATCACTATATAA